>JAODUG010005864.1:0-23765 GCA_027564795.1 Aphredoderus sayanus | reverse complement strand
ATACATACTAGTACTGTAGCCCTACCTGATGTATACATACTAGTACTGTAGCCCTACCTGATGTATGTATACTAGTACTGTAGTCCAACCTGATGTATACATACTAGTACTGTAGTCCTACCTGATGTATGTATACTAGTACTGTAGTCCTACCTGATGTATACATACTAGTACTGTAGTCCTACCTGATGTATACATACTAGTACTGTAGCAACACACATTATCCCTCCTGTCGCCCTGCTGTCAAAATGACCCGCAAAAAGCCCAACCCTAGGACAACAGGAGGGTTAAAACTAAATAATAATAAAATAATTAGTAACTTTTAACCTAATTTTAACCTAGCCATTTTGACCCAAGGACAGAGAGAGGATAAACCCGCAATAATGACCTGCAAAAGACCTATTTTCTAACCATGTTTCCTAACCCTAGGACGACAGGAGGGTTAAACAATGTCTCTGCTTTAGGGCTTCTCTTTACCTGCAGGTTTTGTTTCATCATGTCCAACGGAGACTTCATCTCTTTGGGCTTGCTCCACTTGAGCCCCAGGTCGGCAGGCAGGGTGTAAAGCCCATTGTGGGGGGCCTCGCTCACAGGGGACCGGACAGGGTGGGGAAAGGTGACAGGCACGCTGGCCAAGGTGGGACTGGGGGCGTCCTCCACGATGGGCGGCAGGGCGGGTCCCGACAGCGAGCCGCACCTCATGGGCCTGTGCTTCTGCATGGGCTCCATGCTCTTCAGGGTGGACACCAGGCTCTCCATTTCACTCTGGAAGGGGGGGCCCGCGTCGGGGGAGGTGGGGGAGAAGGAGGAGGGAGACGTGGGGTCGGGCACCAGGTGGACACGCGAGGCCTGGAACACGCCGGTGAAGAGGTCGTGCTGGGGCTCAGAGGAGGAGGAGGAGGAAAAGAACGGGAGATTCTCCGAGCTCCAGTCTGGCTTGGCTTCCTCTGCCTCTCTGTCTGCCCGTGCCTCTCCCTCCTCTGCTGCTACTACTGCAGGCCCCTCCCCCTCCCAGACACTCCCACCTCTGCCTGACAGCTCAGGTTCCTCCGTGCCTCTGTGGCTCCGGTTAACCTCTGCGCTGTCGCTGCTCAGCCGGCTGCCCTGGTAACCGTTTGTCTCTAAGGCAGGGGGCGCCGGGAGACTGTCAGACACTGCCGAGTTCAGAGGGGACTTGGGCGGCTTATACGGGACCACCCTGTCGAACACGTTCCTCCATTTGTAGGTCTCCGGGTCCCCGTCCAGACGGGATCCCGGGTCTGCCGCGCAGGCCTCAGCGCTGGGTCTCCCGAGGTCCGTCGCGTCCCCCTCGACGGGTCCCGCGGCGTCCGTTTCGCCGACCAGGGAGACTTTGCGAAAGCGCGGTGTGGAGTGGTCTGTGCCCTCGTGTGGTCGGGCAGGGGGTCTCCCGCTGAGCACGGTGGTTAGGGAGCTGTAGGCTCTACTCATCCTGTCATCTGACTGGAGGTCAGCGTCTGAGCCGACCACTTCTAGGTACCTTCTGAGGACTTCTGTCACATCCAGAGAACTGGGGAGACAGGGGAATACATACTAATGATAATACACGTGTCAAAATATGGCTTTCCAACCAACATCATAAATGTTAATGATTCCCATGCTCCATGGGCAGCGGTGAGCTGATGCAAAGCAGTTGTCCTAGGGTGTGGTTACACAAAACCAACGATGCAAATGATACAAGTAAATTTATAGACTTCCCTTGGAGCCTTCTGCACATAGTGTTTCTAAAGACAAGGGAAAGTTTATTTTGCTAAAAGTCCTGGGAAAATAGTTGGAGAAGTTAAAGTGGAACCATTTCTCATATTAAAGCAACACAAATTGTATCAAAGAATTTAACAAATACAAAACTCACAGGGCATTGGAAGTAAAATAATAGTGTGGAATGCAAAAAAACTGCTGTGTAACCAGTAGATAAGGCTGTGTTTACTCTGAAATGTAAGACAGGAAGACCTGAACACTGCTAATAGCTGTCAGCTAACAGCTCAGGGTTAGCTTAAGTAAACACATCACTCCTACTGTGCAGTGCTCTTTACCACAGTACAAAGTACTTGTTTCAACTGACATGCAATAATATATACACTGACATTACATAAGATTATATAAACAGGTATGCTGTCAAAGAGTCTAACAAGACACTTCATAAGATTTAGGCATTGTGCCGAGGGTGGGAGGTTTTGGGGGTGGATGTATTTTTTTTTTAATTGCTTGATGCCAGTATATTGGCATCAATCCCAATAATTGTGTATCATTAAAATGCCAGGTGGCATTCTAATTAAAACACAACTGTTAGGACTCACATCAAACAACCTGCTCTTGAGAAGGGAAAACAAAAGCATTCTTTACCATGTATGAGGGCGATTCAATAGAAACAGGGTGCAGCTGAATGCCATTTCCAGCACTCAGGATGTTCCTAACTGTTTCTATGGAAAGAATATGTTTATTTAAAACCGCATTGTTTTGTGCATGATAGCAAATTAACTGGCGCACACCTTTTTTACTAAACATACATTTATAAAAGTGTGTTCACTGACACTTTAAATGTCAGGAAACGAGAGCCCCCCACCAAAACCCTAGTGCTCATGTTATCTCCTCTCACAATCCCAACTACAACTTCCACTACTAATCCTACTGTATGTTTGCATCCTTCACTACCACTCACCACATGTGCAGTCGTGCTGATTTTGCCAAACACTGTATTAGCTTACAATCACTGACTCCACCTTTAATCAAGACCACAGAGCACCTGATGTTTTCCAAACATTCATCCGAACCGATTCATACTGTCATTCCCACTAGCATTTCACTGCGAATGTCACAAACATTCAGTGTTATATAACCATAATAAAACCACTCATTACAGAAGTCAAACCAATGGAGGTGACACTAATTTCCTTTCCCCGCCTGTAGGCTGCTTCTTGGACACTGAAATTACTGAAGTTCTTCAGTTCAGCACCACACCTGGCCTGCAGGGCACACACAAGCCCTGGCACACATCTTATTACCTGATGCTGCATGCAAATGTGCATGTTAAACCAGCAGGCATGCTCTATTGTGAGCTATGGAGAGTGGTAATGTTGGCATGGGATACGCACGAACGCAAGGAATGAGAAGCAGTTTAGGGGGATTAACAGCAGCACAAGAAAGGAAGACTTTTCAGTTTCAGTTAGATATGTTAATGTTATCAGGCACTACTGTATATTGTGCTAAATTGTTTATGTATGTTTGATGTGTATACTTATAAGTAATCGTATTTCTTTTATTTTTTATTAGGCACAAACACAAGCACACATATTTAAAAAAAAAAGTTATGCTGATTATGAAATGTACTATTATTATTTAAACCTTTTAAATTGTGTCTGATATTCTACTGTTGTAGGTTACATTTTTATTTACTGCATTAGCTCTACTAAAATATAAATCTTATAAATCAAACTGTAGCTAAACCACATTCTCTGAAAATATCTATGTGACATTGGTTTGGGAACAAAACTACACTTTAAGGCTTAGAGCTAGGTAAGACGAGAAAATATTCTATGTCAGAATACTCTGGCTGTGGCTAAAATGTACAAACTGACGCCCAGCTATTTACCATTTTATGACAACATGCCATATCAATATGACCTGTTCTGACCTAAGGTCAACAGAGGAAGTAAGAACAAGGTTCCAAATGTTTTGAAGAGTGTAATTTTCTACATCCCACTGTGTTAACAAGTCAGCTGACGTTGTCAACAGGGGCAAGAAAAAGGTGAACCATGTGAAAAACTAGAACTGTTCAGAACTAGGAAGCTACACAACTTGACTGAATTGCAATCAGGTATGTTTGTATTGAAGCATTAACATGGCTCTCCATCAACAGTTTTGTGCTGCTGAGCAGGAAATGCAAGACATCTTGGTGACAAGCAATGCAATAACATTTGTACATAATATTGGCACAAGCCATTGGTAAACAAACAAAGAAGATTTCGCCCACCACAAATCATTTCCACGCCACAAACACATCTCTGCTGCCATCTTGTGCTGTTGGCGTAATATAGCCAAGAATACTGATAATTGTCCACTCATTCATATTGGCTCATAGACCATACCATTGTAATTTAGCCACATTATATTGTTAGACATTGGATTGCAGTGATATACGATTATTTTACATCTAAAACTGTAAAATCATATCCTGACCATGTCATAACAAACATAGCTGACAGCAGAAATTAACATCAAACGCAGGTTTGTAGTGAAATAATGTAGGTAGGTCAAAATGTTATTCCAATCTCGATACACAATGTGAAATTATGGCTTGCTTCTATGACGTTTCACACCCAAGACACCACAGTGTGAGAGATATATCTCATCTACTATACACCCTAGCCTAATTAGTTAAAATAGGTTGGTTAAGTAGTCTGTCAATGAATGCGTTTGATGATAAGACTCCAGGCAAATTAACATGGCTAATGATCAGTGTGCTCTAGATAGAAGGAACGTTCTGGCTTGAGAGGCATCATTACCAGTGTTCCAAGAGAAAGCACAGGAAAGACTTGTTTGACATGGCTTTACGGTTGATACGTGTGTGTGTGTTTGAATTGTGCACATTGTAACCTTATAATTTTATGTCTGTAATACATACAGTATACAGTTTGTTACGAAGATGGTCATAATTATTCAATATGATAAATATTTGTATTTATAGTTACTAACAGAATTGTTTATCTTGTAAGATACAGAGTGTTAAATTCTTACATTATCTTTAAAGAACACACTATCCTTGTAGTAAAGCAAACGCTTACTTCAGACAAGAGTATTAATTACAAAGACATGTCCTGTGTAGGCCCAAGAGTTAATTTCATGTATCCTGTATACTTGACCAGCACAACACCCATAGAGACCTACATAGCATAAACAGAAATGTTAGTAAACCAACCTGCTGACTCAAATGACCTTGATAATTATACGATAAAATGTTTTAAAGCACGTGGGTCAAATAAGTCCGAATGGAGAGAGAGTCAGCAAGTGGAAAGTCACACCCAGAGGTGCACACCACCTATACACCATACTGACATTCATCAATCACCCTCATTCATTTGACCTGTTGCGTTATGTTGGTATTAGGGTTGTCACTAGCAGATTTTCACTATTGGATTATCGTGGCCAAAACAATTCACAAATAGCGAAATCTATAGGAAACTGAAAAAGAAAATAATATTTATGCTATCAGTATCATGCTATCAATAAAAAAGCATAAATAACTACTGCAGTTATTGGACAAACACATGGCGGATTCCACGGATTCCACAGATTATTTACACAATATCATTACATGCATGACAAACATGATAGCAAGATTTCATTTTTAAAATACCACAGTTATCAAAAGTGGTATATCACAATACGCCTAGTGGTTATAGAGGTTTGCCACATTACCACAAGGTAATGTGGTTCTCTCTGTATTAATCAGTTTCCCGAGCGTTTGTTTGTAAGCACACTTCATCCATTTAAATAGTACTAGCAAAAATATTATTTACCATGGTGAACCTCAACCTACTGCCAGTATATTTTCCTTAATTATCTATATTACTGATAACCCTATCTGTCTAGGAGTGTCACTTATGCCTTGTGCCAAATACTTGAGTTGCAACAAGTTCAGCAGGTGCGATTGCACCCTGTGTAATTTCTAGCCAAGCTCATTCCATAGATACCAATCCAACAGTAAAGACAACAACCACCTCTCTATTCTGCTCTATTTGCCTCGTCAACAAGCTAACCAAGGGCACTGGGTAACAATACACGCTTGAGCCCATGTTAACACAATGGCACGGTATCACAATGAAACAAGTTTAAACGCCACAACTTACTTGTGTGTCGGTGGCAGGGAAAGTGGGCGGTCGTCTCCTTCAAGCGCGTCACGTTGGTTCGCGTCCGCGGCCGTGACGGACAGCTCGACTGCCAGCGCCTCTGGCACGCTGCAGCTTTTGTCAGTGCTGCGAGTGGCAGGACACACCCACCCACTGTCTCCTGCGCCCTTGGGCTCTGCTTGCTGCCTGCCGGCGCGCGTCACGGTGTTGACGGTCTCGGCCAATGACACAGCGGTGTCTGCCGCGGCCCGGTGAATCACTTCCCCGCCACTGTTAGCGTAGCTAGGGTCCTCTCCCAGGGGGCTCTCTCGGCCTGTAAGCACTAGGCAGGTGCCGCCCGCTGGCTCCTCGCCCCCCGGGCGCGTATTCGCGGTTGCCGGGTTACTGCGACAGCCCAGATATTCCGCCTGCTGGCCTGGGAGGCGCGGGGAGTCCCGCGGCGGGTCGTCCACCTCCCAGTAGACGTGGGTGCCCACGCCCCCCACCGAGGCTTCTCCCAGCCGGGGTGACGCGGCCCCCCCGCATGCCGACGGCGTTCCCACGGGTCCCACCTGTAAGGCGAGCGGCTCTTCCCTGCCCTCCCCCTCCCCCCGCTCTGTGTGCGACCTCGTTCTCATCTCCAGCCAGGCCTTTGTTGACTCAGCCCCCGCCGACACACTGGCTCCATTCACCAGGTGCTGAATGGCAGATCCATGGCCTCCGGCGCCTTCCTGCCTTTTCATCAGGCTGTGGTCGCTCTCCTCCTCCTCCCCCTCCCCCTCCTCCTCCTCTGCCCCGAGAGGAGCGTGAGAAGCGTCGGGGGTGTCGTGTCCCGGCGCGGGGGCCGTCTCTGCCTCCCCAGCCGTGTGCATCTCGTCCTCGCCGCTGTCTCCCAGGGAGTCCTCCTCAGCGCTGTAGTACACCTCCGCGGTGCTGCTGTCGTCCGACCACACCCGGGCGAGCTCCGGGGAGCGGCGCGGGGGCGCAGCGGCCCGGTCGGCAGGGGGCCCTCGGGCGGCCGAGAGGGGGTCCCGTCCCGCGCATTCGTCCTCATCCATCTCCTCCACGGCGATGTCGCCGTCGTCGGCGGCGGCGGTTCCCTCCGGTCGAGGCTCGGGAAGGGAGCGATGGCCGGGACGTGCGCTCGCCTGGGCGGTGGTTGTGACTCTGACAAAGACCACGCCGGCGGGGGCGTGGCCTGGCTGAGCGCTCGTCTCCGGGGAGGACCTTTTGACTCCGGGGCTGGGCGGGGAAGGGCTCCCTTTCTCTGCCAAGGAGGAGGAACGGGCGGCCTGTGGAAGCGGGTCAAAGCGATCGGGCTTCACACCTGAGTCGGAGGGCGGGAGGTTAGCCGTGTCGCTGCCACGGCGACCGGCCGGATCGCAGCTTGAACTGGATGGGAAGGACGAGTTTGTACCGGACAGAGCCCAGACACTTAGATCCGCCCTGGTCGGCTGCTTAGAGTCAGACATGTCAGCGGTGTAGAAACTGGAAGGGAAGAGAGCTTCAGACAGAGTGGCAAAAACATCGTCTGAAGAGCCAGAAACAGCCCTGGTGTCATCAGAGGTAAAGGTTGAATATCTCTTATTAGAGACAGCATCCAAGCTAGCATGTTCCGTGTTAACTGTGGCCATCTTGACAGCACTGGAGCTACATGCAGGCTGATAGGAACAGCTGGTGTCAGTAGTATTTGTGTCCATGCTGCTGACGGTGAATTCTGGTCTGTTCAGAACCGCCTCTCTTTCAAGAAAACTAGCCGGATCACGAGAACAGTCTGCAAATTGCTGAAAACCTTCTTCTGAACCGGATGCGGCTGTAATACGTGTTTTCCCGGTGAGGGCAGAGTTGGACGCGGCGGATAATATATCAGAGGCAAAGCTCAGAGGAAACAGTGACTCACACAGTGTTCCACGCACGGATGCATTGCCACCACAGGGGGTATCATCTTCTACAGATAAAGAGGTGGTGATTCTTGTAACACTAGAAGCAGTGTCATGTTTACCCGCTTCAATGTTAGGGACCGAAACCTCCATATAGACAGTAGAAGGATTTGTGTAGGCAGTATCTGAATTAGCAACAGGTTCTGTAGCTGTGGCATTTGGTTGGGACTCAGGGCAGTCATTAGAATAAGCTGCATTAGTATCAGCTCTGCCGCTGATGTGGTCTTTGACTAACGAATACTTAGGAATGACATCTTTGGAGAGATCCCCATTTTCCAGGGCAGGGTACTGCAAAGCGGAGTCCGCGTTGCCTTCGTGGTCCTCTGTGTTGCTAAGCAGCAGCGTCTGAGGTGTGCCGAAGCTTGCATTCTCCGTGAGAAAAGCAGCCCTGGGTTCTGTGCAAGACGGTGCAGAGGGGTAGTGGAAGGTGTGCACAGTCGGGTTGTCGTGAACAGCGCCGTCTTGCTCCTCCCCTGAGCCCGACGTCGTTTCGTCATCACACTGCAGCTCAGGAATGGTCGCAATCGGTGCCATTGCCATGTCCCCGCCGACATCGCAAACGTCCGCACTCCGCGCTGAGGTTCCCACCGGTTCCGTGGCGCTGTTCAGGCTGACCGACGGAGAGGGGTCCTCGGGCAGAGGGACGTAAAACTGCGACTGGTTTGCGGGGACGAGAGGAGATGGCATGTCGAATGTGTCGGTGGTGTCCAGCTCAGGTTGGGACATGGTGAACATCGTTTTCAACGTGGATTTGTCCACCTCCCACTGGTTTAAATCCAAACTCTCCTATGCAATAACAAGACACAATTGAATGTATTTAATTTTAAGTCTAAATAAACTTAGGTTTTTTTGTTTTCTACAAAATCTTTAACAGAATACAGTAAGTATATCAGATACAGCAGAAACTCAAAATTAACTGCCTGCTTATGTTTGGAACAACTATGCACATGGCTGTAATGGAAATGGGTAGGGAATATTGTTTAAAGTGCCAGGGGAGGAGTAGAGATAAGTGCAAGCCAATCAACACCGAGCTTAGATGGAGACGCACGCACTCAAAACACATTTGTAATGTCACACTTTCAGTAAGACAGGTATTTTTATTAAGAGAGGAGAATATAAATCCCCTTGTAATGTGCAAATACCTTCTCTTGTTGTTCAATTCCAGGGCTGTGCAGAACCATAGTGCTTTTAGAGAAATCCTTTCCTCTCTTTGTCTTCTTTCTAAAGACAGAACTGAAAGTAGCAAATCTTCTGGGTTTACGGAGGTCCAGCTCTGAGTAACTAAGGTCTTTAACCTGCATATGGGGAGAAGCAATAGTGGGAAAGAGATTAAATGGAAAATGTGAGAATTGCCTGATAAAATTACCACATACGGAATGCAACCTCTTGATCGACCCACGCTTATAAAACAAATATCCACACCCCACGTCTGTACCCTATACACATTGGGGGTGGAGGGGGGTGGCAATTGTGACAATATGTCAAGTGTAAACATTGTGTAAACATGTTAATCTGTTATTTTATTTTTGCATTCCAAGGAACGTGACTACACCCTAAACTACATTTTTAAAATACTAGACAGACAGGGTGCTCCTATACTATAGTATAGGAGCACCCTTTAGCACACATTACCATGTGTGCTAAAGGTTGGAATGGACTTGTTACCTGCATAGAGTACATTATTACTCAAGTATATACACATATAGGTAAACCATCACAGTAAACTTCCTTGCAATTTTATCACAGTAAGTGTACTCATTTTGTTATGCAAGATAACTTGTACAACAACATTAGCATTTTTGAATAGTCATTATTGAGACAAGAATTCAAAAGTCAAAAGATGGGGTTAGATATTAAGAGGAGGCAAAACAATTTTTTTTTACTTAAAACATTTATAAATATAGAATTAAAAACAAGATTAAAAAGATGGATGGATGCTATTCTGGTAAGCAAGTGTGTATGTTTTGTTTAAGACTGCTTTAAACACGTCTATCACTAAAGTCTGTCAGATGTTCATCTGGGTGTGCCCGCAAAGAACCCCTCTTACAATGGCAGTGTGGTTGGAAACAACTGTGTGACTCATCATGGCACCTCCAAACACACAGTCAGTCAATAGGACATAAATCTATGTCCACGCGTATGGACAGGTAAAAGGCACACTTGTTGACATTTACGACAAATGGACTGATGAACTGAACAAGATATGTACTGCCACTTGCACACAGTAATAATAATAATAATAATAATAATAATAATAATAATAATAATAACAACACAGTATTACGGTAATAGCAAAAGCATTGGATCCTGCAACTGTTATCAATAGATACCAAAATAGTTTTTCCATTGGTTTGTTTATTTAAGTATTTATTTCATAAATTAAGATTTGTATAAGTTTAGCGTTAAACAACAATGTCAA
Organism: Aphredoderus sayanus; assembly: GCA_027564795.1. Taxonomy (NCBI): domain Eukaryota; kingdom Metazoa; phylum Chordata; class Actinopteri; order Percopsiformes; family Aphredoderidae; genus Aphredoderus; species Aphredoderus sayanus. The sequence continues at coordinate 13,563 of JAODUG010005864.1, read as the reverse complement.
CATTCATACAAAGGGTATATATGTGCGCGCACACACAAAACCTGTCTTTAGCCAATATTTGAAGCCCTTGTATTTATAGGTTTATTGAGAGTTATTCAAGTTCAATTTGTTTGTTCTGTGGAAGTCTAAATCTATACTACAAGTGAACTAATAATAAAAAAGCTGTCAGTTGCCCTGCCCTAAAACCTGGAATCCACCGAGACCGTCTTGGCAGGGTTACCTGGCCAAGTAAAGGCCATTTTATGCCAAGTACATATTATTTAACATAGAAACAGTTTTAATGATTTGAAATACATTTACATTTAGTTCACATTTAGTATAAAAAAGAATTCTAGTGAAGGTACTTCAGGACATGCTTTCACTGTGCTTCGGTTTCCTAATAAGAAAAAATGACATGGCATACAAAGTTATCATCTGTAAGTCACCCTATGGCATGTTCCATAGATGTTGTAGCAAAGCTGAAGGTTTGGTAAGGTCTTATTACCATATTCTGTAAAAGAAAAAGAAAAGAAATAGAATCTATAACCTCAGTTACCCTCAGTAAAAAAAATTGCAAAGGCCTTTTACCATGCAAATTTAACACACCCCTATGCTGTCACAATAACAAGAGGCAACACTGGTGAAACGCAACTGTGCAAGTTCAGTTTCTGAGAATATGCTCTAAAAAGATGTCTGTTTAAAACAAAAACAAAAATCCATAACTAAGTTCTTGAAGTGAGTGTCAGGTTGAATACACCTACGTGTGGACAAACTAACAAACACCAAAATGTGAAATGTCATGAGATGGCATCTAAATTCCAGTTATCTGGTAAGAAGGGTTACCACTATGAAAAACATGAGTTTACTGTAGATTCTTTCATCTACAGTGTGGACATGATGAATACTACTAAAATATAAGGTTTTGTACTGTACTATTTGTGTGGACAATGCTAAATATGATGTGCACAAAAGGTGTTGCCTGTGGCATTTACTATGAACTGTTGACATCTAGTGGAAGAAAATGAAACTGAAATGTATTCCACTCAACTGAAATGCCTCATGGTGATTCATGAATACGTCACAAGAAACTTTAATAAACTTTAATATGTAGCACAATAGTAACATTTGCTTCTCTAGAGAGTAATGCAAACAAATACAGTATATACAAACAGTATGCACTGCAGCATATCATGTCATTTGTTTTAAAATGCACAATTTTATTGTGGAGAGAATTGATAGAATGCAGAGGATAAAATAACGTATTAACCCTCGTAATGTCCCCTGGGTCAAAATGACCCAAATCACTAGCTCTCTGTGGCAGATAGAAGGCGCTAAACCTAATTCTACAGCTTACACTCACATATGATGTGCACTGCTGGCACGACAAGGTGTGTGTTTGAAACCCGAGGACAACAGGAATGGTAAAAGGATCAAAAAAACAACACAAATACATAAAGAAATAATTCATAAAGAACTAAATACACTCAGCAATGCCAATTGAGAAACACACAAATCATACACAATCAGATGGCGCCACCGTGTGGCTAAATACTATATTTCTGAGTACATTACAAGGGTTAATATGACCAACACATTCTACTGTACATAACCGGTGGCCCAGAAAGATCATTTTCGTATATATACTGTAATACAAGTAAGGAAAGCATATTTCAACAAAACACCATCAATAATTATTTTACCCTGGTGTCATACCTTCTTATTGTCCTTGTCTTTATTTATTTATTTGTCCATAAGAAAATAATTAGGCATTGTCTTAACCCTCATGATGTCCTCCGGGTCAAACTGACCCAAATCACTAGCTCTTTGTGGCAGATAGAAGGTGCTAAACCTAATTCTACAGCTTACACACAAATTTGATGTGCACTGCTGACACAACAGGGTGTGAGTTTGAAACCCGAGGACAACAAGAGGGTTTAAAAAAAAAAAAAAAAACATAAAGAAATAATTAGTAAATAAGTAAATAAATACACACAGCAATGACAATAAAAATAATTATAATGCTCTCCGAGTGATAACAACACACTATGAGTAATTTGGTAGCTCTTTGCTGAGTTGCCATCGCTGGTGGGTGTGTCTGACCTGTCGCTGGAGGGGGAACTTTGTGTACTGTGTGTCTTGCTACACCTATGGGCTAAACAAACTACTGTAGAATTGTAACATACATGTAGTTTTCATCGCCAGTGTTGTTTCTTATTCAACCCTAGGTAGATCATCTCAGAAAACCTCTCCACTAATATAAAATAGCCTCTTTAAATAAATGCTGCTGCTGCCAGCGTGAACACAGATGAACTTTCTGAGGAGCGTCACTAACCTTTGACCTTGGAGCAGTGCCATAGAGAGCGGCGCTCTTGCCGGTTAGCTTGCTGTTGTCAGGGTAGGCATCTCCATCCACTGTAGCACCAGCACACTCCGTACCACTGTTGAGGCACAAAAGGAAATGCGAACTAGAAATGATGGAGTAGAGTTTGTTATTAATGCCAATTAGACTGCTGTCATAAAACAGTAACCCAAAATTCTACTCATAATCTGTCATTAAAAATGTTTTTTCGGGGGGGATATACAGTGGAATGTGTCAGAATATTGATGTGGGAAGCTGAAGGGTGTTAACAAAGAAGCTTGTCTTGGATGATCTTACTGTAAACAATAGCATGGCCAGAGGCTGAAGCAATAACTTTGAAACTATACTTCTAAAGTTGTACAGGCTTACTGCCTTGTGCTACAGTAAGCCTGGTTCATGGTATAGCCTACAGTACTTCATTATGTGTCAGTGCTACTTGGCAAAGTACAGCAATGAATCAATACCTAGAGAATGTGAAAGAGAACAGGCTGGACAGAGACTGACTTATGTGTGTCTCATACTTTTTTGTATGCATCAAACTAAACATGGATACGCGTGCCTATTGTTTAAAAGTATAAAAGGGTAGCTAATAAAGTTCTACAGTTCTAACCTGAAGTGTGTTGCACACACACACACACACACGCACGCATGTATGCACACACCCCGAGTTAAAAGGTATGCTCTAGAGAGATTATATTGCACCTTTTAAATATTTGCGTATGAGATATGGCACACAAATTAAACCGGCCAAGCCAGCCACGATACAACAGATGACATTTAGCCCGTGAGCTAAATCGTGTTTAAATGTAAAATACTGTTAATAGATAAATGATGTAAAAACTGAAAGGCAACCAGGACTAAATAAGGGCAACTTTAAATATGTGTATTTATAGGCGGCTAATTGTACTTTTGTTAAAAAAAAAAAGGTCCCATAAGCAGTTTCCCCCCAAAACAGCTATAGTTGAACTAGTAGCATAGATGTAGATGTGCAAATGGTAACCTGGGTAAACATAATATAGATATCTCAGCTACCCGCAATCCAAGATAGCTAATTCGGTACCCATGAAACTGAATTATACTGTATCTCCATCTCTTTTTAAAATTAGAGTGAAAATGCTATTTTTATATAGATATAGCTTCTTATCTTTGTTTTGTGATACGAAGTTATAATCTCTGGCGCCTGAATAACATTTTACGATCTTTTCAGAGTATAATATAGCTCTACAATTGGTCTTGTGACAGTCACAGCAGGGAGTGTGCATTTCCACACATGCTTCAAAGATCAGTGTCTCTTTTGTCAATCAGCTGTCACCACTGAAGAGGCCACTGAAAGGTGTGGCACCATAGACTTTTAAAACACACACCATGTTTTCATTTGCACAAGGGAAGTGAAATGGCAAAGATATTCACATAAATGGAAAGCACCATTTACATAGATTTGGCTTTATGCATGTTCATGACGGTGATACTTGTAACTGGTTTACTGTATTCTTTGAATGATCTAAACATATAAAGTCAAATTCAGGGAGATTGAAACGTAATACACACTGTTAGTTTACATTTCATTCACTTTGGTATTCCTCTAGTATGAGTGACAGTTGGATGGAAACTCTATGTGGTTATGTCCGTGTTTGTGTTTGTTTGTACTAACCACAAAAACAGATAAGTAAGTATAGAAGTTAAGTTGTACACACAGGAATCAACTGACAGTGAGACCTTAACCTGAACAATAGCAACACTGTCTAGGTGCGGCCACGGAACTTGACAGATACAGATACCAAGAAGTCCTTAGGTAAACTCAATTAACAGTAAATTATGTTCTAAATAATGTTACCACTCTTAGAACACGTGTTAACCATCTCCGACCCATGAGACAGCGAATGATATATCTATAAAAGACCAAACTAATAACTGGTAACCATGCAAAATTATGTTAGCAAGTGACAACTCCACATATTAGAAGGGTTTTACTTCTGTTTACAGACTTGGGGGAGCATGAGCCAGGCTCTCGCTTCACGGCTGAGCCAACAACAGGTGTCAAACAGCGTTCTCTGCATACACCATAAGAACCACATGATCACACTGGGCCTGGACTTCTGTTTAAACAGGCATCAAACTGTACCCTAGCTTGCGTCCTATCGCATACTGGGACTCTAATCCTTGGTACACATACCAAACAATACATTTCATGGGTAACAACAGGTGTGAGTTGTTCAACAGTGTGGTTACATAATTGGATATGGCAATTGTTTATATGACTATATAACATCATATAAGCTGATCACAGACTATTGGGCCTATCAGAAAATGATACACTCAAGTAATGCCAAATAAAAACAATTCCTCCTAAGCCTGTACAAACTCTATTGCTACAGTTTCCATTAACGGCATTTCTAGAATTCAGTTTGCACAGCCTCTTCCTTACATTTGCCAATAGCTTCATCCGTCAGTCCGGCTAACTTAATCCATAAAAAGCACTGTGTCTTTACATCAAACATCAATTAATGTAATGACAGTTCCTTAAAATCGTAGTCGTTTTTTCCTCTGCTCAATTACACCCCACACAGAGCCCCCCATTTATGTTCATTTTTAAACACAACATGAGAGAGGTGTCGAGAAAAGTGTCGAGAAAGGTGTGAGCCTACGGCAGAGCCTTAAGGGGAGGGGTAGAGAGTAGTGGTGTGTGCCACTGAAGTGGGATGCACTGTAGCATCAAAATGCTATGACATTTGCTATGCAACACCATAGAGAACAATTTAGCTCTGTGATAGAAAACCATTGTAGATAGCCATCATATGGTGTCACATTGTATCAACTATTCCTCAAGAACCATTGGTCCATGATGTCTCCACATGTATTTGTGCAATTTGGATTAGTGTGTTGTAGAACACTCGCTTCAACGCTTACATTTGGAAAGATTTGAACTTCAATTTTTGGTTTGAACTTTTAAAAAAAGAAACAAAACAACTAGATTTATTGGTTATTCATTACTGCGGTTTCATTTACAGAGCTACTGTATGTTTCCCTTTGAGTTTCTGATCGGACTGTACTATTTACAGTACAGAATGATACTGTGTTCTTGGAATTTTTATAAGCCAATCTGAGTGACAGATGGTGATGCTTGTGATTCGCTTCAAGCTCCTATGACTAGGAAGCGTTATTAGAGCATGAGATCATATTGGGTCATACTGTATGGTAATTTAGGGTCAAAACTGGTTTATGTCAGAAAAGGGGATTCTTTAAGTTTGCAAAATAAGGAATATGCTCATTTAAACGTAGGCTATGCGGTCTATGGTGTTGACAGATGCAGTAATTGTAGGTGGTAAGATATATGTTAATTGGGATTGAACTTCAAGCGCGTTAAACTCAAAAGGTAGGCGAATAGATTAGTTTAATTTACATAGGCCTACCTGTGCACCCCCTGGTTTCCCTCATCAGGGTTTTCACGCAGAGAATCACTTCTGGACTTGCTTTTGAAATTGAAGATTTTGAACTTTTTCTTCTCTTCCCCGTTGCTCTGGTCGCCATTCTCCACCGATTTATCAGGGTTGGTGTCGGTCTTAGAGAATAAACTCTTCACACGCTTTATGGATGAAGGCTTTTTCGACATATTTGCAGCAAATTTGAATCACACACACACACACACAAAATATTGAAGCGCATTAACTTTTCCTCCCGCGATGATCGACTTGTCAACGAGGTATCATAAATCCTGGACGTGAAAAATCCTCTTGAATGAGTCTTGCTGACAACTATTCCTGCATGTTGATATCTTTGCAACACGTACAGCCACAGGGCACATACGATACATGCACAACACAGGTGTGGCAAACAATGGAACACACCCCTCTCCAACGGCGCATAATCGCCCATCCACATGGACATGGACTGTAATTGTTGAGAGAAAGACATCAAATGTTACATTAGGTTTAAAAACACACCCCTTACTGTGTGTTATCCCTTACAAAAATGAATAATAAGGATCAGAGATCAATAGGGTGCACATTTTTTGAGATACAAACTAGAAACAGTGCCCTCTGGTGTATGCATCATGCGTACATGATAATCATAACGTAACCATTCGTTTCCCCATGGCTGGACACCAGAACGCTGGGCATATTCACTGGAGCAGTGTTTTATTTGATGACACTTCACCAGCAGTAGTTGAGTTTGAGAAAGCCATGATATCTGCTAAATCACCAGACTAAAAACGAACATACTACATATGTGACTTGAGGACTCTCATGTTAAGACAATTTGAGCAGGAGAACTAAACACAGTATGCATCCTTTCTAGGGACATAAATTGTACATTATTCTATTATATTTCCTACTTGCAGTGCAGTAATATATTTGACATAAAATGTAAATCACGATTTATTTAAGATCATTGATACCCATATTCCCCAAGTAGCCTATAGAGTTTAGGCATGTTTCTCAAGGATGCTTATAGGCCAGCTGTAACCAATGATCTTCTGGCTGAGATTTGAACATCCAGCTTAACAACATTACATGGGCGCAACCCATAATGCATCCATGGCATCTCAGTGGATAGCAATATTTCTATAGACATGCCGTCATAGCTTCACATCCATAGCCATACATACCTGTACAGACTAATACACGTTGGAGTTTGAGAGTTTAATTAAGAGGGATGGACTGTTTTTAGCTGATTTACAGTATGATAATTAATTTCAGATTAGACGACTTAAATTAATATGATAAACTTTAGAAATCTATTTTGCTAAACATTCAATAGTCACATGTTTTGGGTTTAGTTTTCTAATACTTTATATACTTTCAATTAATAAGGATCAACAGGATGAGTATGAATCATCTGGCATGAGGTAACTCTCTGGGGGAGGAATAAAGGACAGCACATCATCAAAGGGATACAAGAAAGTAGATTAATGCATATTTCTTCCTAGCAATGGGTCTCATTTAACTCACCCACAAACATTTCTGTTCTGGCCTTGAAGTACGAAGTTGAAGACTGGATTTGTCTGTGACACTCAATCAAGGCTGAAAATATTGTAAAGATGAGAGGAGGTTATGTGCAAGTTGATCATCCAACTGCCGTGCTTTTAGTTTGTCATGGTTGTTAAACAGTATTTGCTGGTTAGTCATTGCAATGATAACAAACAATTAATTGGGTTATACAGGCACAGGCAGGCCCGGGGTGGGTTATCGGGAGAATCGGGAGAATTCCCGGTGGGCCGCTTGACTTTTGTTGTTGTTGACATTTGTCGCGTTAGTCTATTTTCTCTTAAAGTATAGGCTATACACACGTTCCGCATTCTGACCTTCTGACAACGCAGCCTCTACGTTAATAATTTATATAGAGTTCTATGGTTGTACCATGTGAGGGAGTTCTCCCCTCAAAAATAGTTGGTTGGGTCCATAGCGTGTCTTTTCCAAAATGTTTTATCAGACAGGATACCTAGCTGGGCCGGCCCTACCGTAACGATACGCGTCAGGGAGGATGGATGGGAGGAAGAGGCCAGCAGGGGTTGAAAAAGCCAGGTTGAAAAAAAATAAAGGCATTGGAGGAGTATGCTTACCAGTTTATTTTCAAGAGGACAAGGTAACAGAGATAATATCTCTCTTTACCAGTTGTCCTCTTGGCCTGATGATTAGCATTAGCAACGTAATTATTCGGTTAATATCGTTGTAGCGTAAATGTCAACCTATTCGCACGCAAAATATTAATTTTAATACAAATATTAGCCTTTTTGTATCACCCAAAATATGGCTATTCATAGACTTTGGAAATAGTGGCCAACATAAACAAAGGCACACAAATAATATACAATATACAAAATGTGCCTGAATTCATTACCTTCACAATAGGTAAATAGTTGCAGTAAAACTATTACAACACAAAATAATTTTCAACACAAATATTTGTGTTTAACCCTCCCGCTGTCCTAAGGTATGTCATATGTCCGTGTTGTGGTTGGCGCCCTCTATTGGCGCTACGTATTTTACCATATTAAATGATTTAACTTAGCATGATTATTGTGTAGGCTATTAGATAACCCTGAGTCCTACTGCATGCTTTTAATGTGTTACAGTGCATGACTACTGAAACACTGGTTTCATACTGAAAAATGTGAATTATTCCTTCAGCATTGTCAGTTTCTCAATGTATTGAGAATATTTCAGTGCTTGGTCAGGACAGACAGATACTGTAGGTTTGATTACTTGCCCAATACCCAGATGAAGTGTGATTGACAGTGAATATGTTTGAGCACCATCACTAGATGGATTTGGCCTCAGCCTTATGACGATGATAATGGTGGAAAAAATAAACATGCAGCTACATTTATAATAGTTTATTGTGCATTATACTCTGTAATATGTGAGATGCAGGGCATTTATGTGCATTAATTATATTTTTAAAATGATTAAATTCATATTTCATAAACATATTTTAGTTACCATGGTATTTTGAGTTAAACTTATGTACGTATGTAATACTGATCTTATTGTGACCATAAAAATATAATTTCAAAAATATTTGTACTTGTTGAAAGTTGTGCTAATTGGGACATTTATCCTTTTAAAAATGTATTAAGGAATATATTTGTGCTCTCCACTTACTATACATTTTCTACAACTGAATTTAAATTATTTTCAGCATAAAATGTATTCTCACAATGCAGCTGAGTCAAAATATTTGATTATTTGATCAATTCGATAGGTATTTGTGTAATCATAATCAAAAAGGGCAAACATATTTCCATATTTTTATTGCTTTCTATTGCCTGTTACCAAAAATATCTTTCAAATTTCAACATTCAAGCCAACAAGGTGAAGATCTGTGCTTCTGTCCAATACAGTATTATTAACCAAGGTAGTAGAGGCTGAGGCTGAACACTTAAAAAAAAAATTATGTAACCAGGGACTTACTTATTAGTATCCCCAAAAAGGCCAGTATAAATCTCTTGAGTATGCATCATTGTTAATAGTTATCAACTAGTGTTTTGGAAAAGCCTATATAAACCAGATGAATGCTATTCTGAATTTGGCTAAGATTTTGTATTAGTTCACCTATATTAATCACAATAGGTAGTTAATGTGTTAAAGTCTACTAGAGCTACTGATTACAGCGGTGTTACAGGAAGTGACATACAGTAAATCACAGTACACTGCTTAGAACGTACAATATATGGAGTAAATACTACTGAAATGACAAATATTGTCAATTATTAGGTGAAGCACACAGAAGATTGAACAAAGAACACATTTCAGAGAAGTGTTAAGAGATTGACATTGATGGTATCATTACATTCACCGACTTCAAAAAAAAACGAAATCACGTGTACCTCCACATTAAATAGTGTTGAGCTCATAGCACATCTTTGACACTTAAATACAAATACAGTGCTCATTTTAAAATGGGAAATTTAAGTTACATTATTAAAAGGTGTGCCTTGTTATTACTTGTGCAACCTTTAGTTTGACAATACGAGCTTCAACAAATATACCCGACTATAAATTAGCTTCTGTAAAATGGTCTCTCTTTGGCATTTGTGGTGCCGTGTGTACATGTTTGCACATTTACATTAATACAAGAACTACACAGAGCTTCTACAAGGCACATAAGCTATTGTCCATACAGATCGCTACACACCAACAGAGCAGATTAATTAAACAAGTCCACACATTGCATGGCATTGAATGGTTATTGCTAAAACAAGACTGCACTGAGAAAAAATGACAACATTGGAAAACATTTACATTTTTCACATGTAGAAATATTTTGCATAAAATAACATCTGTAATACTGCACACTACACAAGAGACCTCGTATAAAAACAGGTGCAACTTAAGGTGGTTATGAAGTTTATTTGTTTATTTTGCACCTCATCGCATATTTTATATGGATTTATTTATCAAAATAGTGGTGATCCCATCAATGGTAGAGAAATAACATGGACAGTAAAGGTGCTGTCTTGCAGCTGTGATGAAGTCATTCAAGATCTCCTGCATCGTTTCTTAGACGAGTGAACAACTGCTCTATGGACAGCATAGAAGAGATAACTTTTGAAAACACAACACACTAATATATATATATATATGAAACTATATTCTACTGGCAAACGCATCTAAAGTGCTTACTGTACAGTACGATGAAATCATATGGCCTCTGAAATAAATGTATTAGATTACAACTCAAATTATAGACAATATTTCTATTACAGAATGCCTAGAGTGACATTCACCTAGAGAACTGATCAATGTGTGACCAGCAAATACCAATACAGAGTATTCCCTCAGCATTTGATGTGCACAGCCAGTCCAGGACACATGAATTAGTAGGAGTTTGTAATCTGACTGTACATTCAGGTTTTTGGTTTGTCAGTTATTGTCAGTTCAGCCGGTGCCAGAATGGCTTTTAAATGTATTATGCTGGTGTCGATGGGACCTTTTAAAGAGAGCAGACGTACGTAGACAGGGAGCATTTATACAGTCAAGCAAACAAAACAAAAAAAATCTACTATAAATTAGCTAAAAGTATACGATTTTGGGGTGGGGCGGGGAAGCTGTAAAAACTTAAATGAATGCTGTAAAACCAAAATTAAAATATACAGCATTTCAATGATGAAATCTGACCCAATATATATATATAGATCTTTTTGCATCTGCTGTTACTGTGAGTGAGTTCCAACAGGAAACCAAAGTGACAGGCTTTGGTGGGGGCAGTAACAACAGCGTTTGTTCATTCCCAGGCAGTGTGCGTTCTCGCTGCGTGGCAGTCAATGGTACGCAGGCGCTGGAGGTTAAGGTGAACTGAGCCTGCCAGCCCAAGAAGAAGGGGGCTCTCTCCCATCGGGGCCCGTGTTGCTCCTGTGCTCTAAACACCCACTCTCCCCCGCCAACAGGGCGGGCCTCAGAAGGGTGCAACAGTGTGTGGGACACAGGGTATTTGGAGGGGGGAGGAAGGAGGGGTTCTGGGGAGGTGGTGTCCTTCATCACAAGAAGGTCTCTGCAGCGGGTCTCTGTCCCGGAGACTCTGGAGTGACGACAACTCTAACGCAGGCCACCTTCTCTTGGCTTAGAGAGAGAGAGAGACAGAGAGAGAGAGAGACAGAGAGAGAGAGTGTGAGAGAGACAAAGAGAGAGAGAGAGACACAGACAGACAGAGAGAGAGTGTGAGAGAGAGAAAGAGAGAGAGAGAGACACAGACAGACAGACAGAGAGACAGAGAGAGAGAGAGAGAGACAGACAGACAGACAGACAGACAGAGTGTGAGAGAGAGAAAGAGAGAGAGAGAGAGACATAGACAGACAGACAAACAGACAGAGAGAGAGAGTGTGAGAGAGAGAGAGAGAGAGAGAGAGAGAGAGAGAGAGAGAGAGACACAGACAGACAGAGTGTTTGTTAGGACAATGCCAGGCGATGCTCGTCCCTTGAAGGTCTCAGGGACACTTTCAGACGTGCGCGCTGAGAGGCCTGGTGACAACGGTGGTCAATGATGCCGTTTCCTCCCCTCCCCGATCGTGACAGCAGGAGAGACAAGACTAGGCTAATGTACTTCAATAACTGACCAGCTATGCTAAGTTAGTTCCCACCTTGGGTCATGAGAACGTGCTCTTCATTCTGCTAAAGGGGTGCATCATGGCCCCGGCTTATGGTACAGTTGTCATAGCTACCTTTCACTACGCTTCTTGGGTTGGCCGTAGGCATCTGTGCCCGAGTTCACAGCTTTCCACACTGCACTTTTGGCCATTTCAGAAGAGGTATTAACAACTGAGGGGTCAGAATCAGAGCTACACACACACACACACACACAAGACAGACAGACAAGGTGGGCAAGTTAGTGGAGGGGGTTGGGGGGGGCACAGCACTCCACAGTAAGACCAGGCAGGCACACATATGCAAATGGTGTGTGGGGAGAACGAGAATAGCAGTGCTGGCACACATCTGCTTTAGGTCTCCATTTCACACTACATAGGTTCCCTATGGCAGGGTTAGGGCAGGGCTAGGGCAGGGTTAGGGCAGGGTTAGGGCAGGGCTAGGGCAGGGTTAGGGCAGGGTTAGGGCAGGGCTAGGGCAGGGCTAGGGCAGGGTTAGGGCAGGGCTAGGGCAGGGCTAGGGCAGGGTTAGGGCAGGGTTAGTGGAACTATCAAAAAGCAGACAGTTAGGGTATCCCTGTATTATCAGCACAGAAGTTTACAACAAGCGATAAAAAAAAAGGGACCAATTTGCCAAATGCAAACACCAGCATGGCGCGTGGTGTTGTGCGCATTCTGGGCCAAATGGTCTGCTGTGATAAGCCGAGAGGCGAGCGTTGTGGTACTGGCCATGCCCTCACTAACAGGTTACGGAGGAGGGGGTTATAACTCTCGGTCACAAGGGTCAGATGGTTTGCATCAGACACCCACCCCTACCGCTTCATCCACAGGGAGGCAGGGGGTCACTAGTCCTATTCTGTATGATCTGTTCAGGATAGACAACACACACACACACACACACACACAGCTGACTAGAAGTCGTGATTTTATCCGTGGACACAAAGGGCACTATGAAACAGGAGATAAACAAACGTCATTAAGCCTTGCTCTAACTGCAAGTAAAGGGACACTCCTCGTTTTGTGTGCGGATTCAGCCTTGCAGAGGGCAACCAACCTTATAGAAACACAGTTGCTGTCAGTTTGAAACTAAGGGTGCATGACACTCCTACATCAGAGGAAGTGCAGGGTTCCCTCTCCAAGTCAAATGAAAAACAGGTCACCAGAACAATGTCCGTTTAAAATGGATGGTCAGCATTGCAACAATAAACAAACTGAAAATTCATGTGATGTTATTTCAATGCTGCTGATGTAAACATTCAGATCAATAATTTAAAGATGTGTTAAGACATCTCGAACTGTAATACCACCTCGAGTAACTGTTGGATGTATTGCACCTCAAATTCCCTGATATTCCATTATTCAACCTAAACAATCATCAAATTCCACAACTTTCCATGTCTGAAATAGACTTTAAAATTCCATGAATAGTGGGAACCCTGAGAGCGTCTGGCAGTCATAACTACTCCTCCCCTTACATCTGACCGCACTTTTGTGGACAGTTGCATTTTAAGCGCCAAGGCATACATTTGGGGTTGGAAAGGGGTGAATGAACATTATTGAGGAGTGTACTTTTAACCCTCGTAATGTACTCCGGGTCAGAATGACCCAAATCACTAGCTTTTGTGGCAGATAGAAGGCGCTAAAC
>JAODUG010005854.1:2500-28901 GCA_027564795.1 Aphredoderus sayanus | reverse complement strand
ACAGTGTGCATATGGGTATATATATACAATACTGTAGTGAGAGAGAGCAACAGAGAAAGAAAATATGTTTATTCTGTTTGAAATACCTACCTGTTCCCCTCTGCTGTTCTGCCTGTGTATTGCACCATCATGTTTAAATATGTAGATCAGGTGATGAGTGGGAGAGAGAAATGTTGCACAGCAGGTACATTTAACATTAAAATATGTAGAACAGATTAAATTATTTTAATTCCAAGTCATGCCATAGCAACGATTCTCCCAGTCAGGATAATGGCTTTTCCTGTTGTATTTGCACCTAAATATCAAGTGCTACCTAACTCTTTCTCATTAACTCTCTCTTTTGCTCACCTCCATCCCTCCATATTGTCAAGCCTCTCTGCCTTGAAGACCTAATCCAATTTAGAGCCATGCCATTCCCCACACAGGGAAACCACATTAGGTCTAGTTAGAAAAGTGCTGATGAAGGACAAATATCTCCTCATCTGTGGATCATGCATCATAAAGACAAGGTGGGTTGATGTGGTGGTGGGGGGTTCCAGAAGAGCCTAATTGCATATTGATGTGGGATGTGGAAGGGCATGGCAAAATCAACCCACGCCAAAGGCTCTGGCTTAGGGGGTTTAAAACAGAAGTACTGCATTTACCTGTAACATGCAATTCCTCAAAATATGAGTAACGTGTGCATGTGTGTGAGTGTGTGTGTGTGTGTGTGTGTGTGTGTGTGTTGATTCTTCTTCTATTTCTCTATCACTTCAATATACAGTACAGTAATGGATCTAATGCAGGGCTGCAGGACAGTGCAGTGAAGCATCTGGCAAGCCATTACAATATATACGCCAAACACAAAGCCCTCCAGCCAGAACAAGCACACCGTCTTTACACAAGGAGAAAGGAAAATGTACAGACAAGCTTGAACATATAACACATTCTGTATGGCTATTTGTTTTGTTATAAATGAACAAAGCGTCACTCACCCCACTGATGTGTACAGTATATTATGATTACGGCCTTGGTATATAGTATGCTATGCACAGAAAACACACAGTTTGTTTATACAGTATGGTCACTTGCAGCAAAGGTTTGCAGACTAATCCAGGAAGTGCACAGGAGGAAGTGGTCTGTTTGTACCCTAAAGAGCTACTCTGAGAAATCTTCCATTAATAGTCTCTCTATTAAATAATTATATAATGTGCCTTTTTTATTTGATTTGGACACACATATCAACAGCAGTGAATATTTTAAGATAGGGGAGGTAACTCTTGATACAGTAAGGTGTTGACACCACCCAGCTCATGGTGCCAAGATGGACAGTAAATCATAATAGTCCATATAAAGTCCTTGAACTGTCATTTTCCATGAATACAATTCATTTATTCATTTTAAAAATGTAATTTTAAGTACATGATTGATCAAAAACTTACCAAACATATATTAAAGCATACACTACAACAGTTTCATTATGCAAACTTTGTAGACATCATTAAAGTTAAAGGCATGTATTTGAGAAATAGTAGAAGTCAATGGCGGTAGTGAATACATAATCTTATAGTACAGTAAGAAAGCTACAGTGCTGCAGTTAACAAGTTCTGCATTAAAGGTCAACGTTCACTGTCAATGCTAAAAATAAGTACATTATTATTACGTTATTGTATGTAGTCATAATAATAATGGGTTATAGATCATTTTAAATAGGATTAAGGAACACTAATAAAGAAAAGAGGACACACACACACACACCTAATTTTGATACAGAACATGCCTGTGTATACCAGCATACAATAAGAGCCTGACGACAGTGCCAAATATTCTTTTCTACCAAAAGTAAACAATTTGAAGGTGTGTGTAGGTGTGCAACACACACATTAGAAGTGATCGTTCGTAGTCTATGTGGGTTTCTCTAGTTATCGTGGGAATGTGTGAGGGAGTTCACATTTCAGTGTGTGTGCTTTCGTGTCCTGCCGCCTTTGTTAACCACACTCATCCTGTATGTCGAGCCACTCGCCTGGGAACTGATGCTATCAAGCCTACACCCTCCCTCGCTCTGCCAGCGCTGGCTCACTCACACACACTCTTCATTCAGCTTCAGCTGCCCTGCCTATGCACTTTCACAGTGTCCACAAGACACAACTACACCTTTTCGTCCTGTCTGCCCAAACTACTTCTCATTCTTGGATTGAATAATACAGTACCTACATGCACCTTTTCACTTCCTTTGGCCTTTCGCAGTCTGCCTGAACGGGACGTCCATACATGCATGCATAGATGTAAAGATACGCCCTTAGAAACACACACACACACACACACACACACACACACACACACACACACACACACACACACACCCACCCCATCAAGGTGACCATGCGACAATCCCTCATGATCCGACACGCTACAACAAGGTCATGCCCTGCAATGAGGAGTCAGCCGTGTATGCCTCTGCACAGTGGAACAGAACTAGGCCAGTGAAAGTGAAAGAGCCTTGAACGGTATTATTCATTTAGGAATTGTGCCTCCCCTCCACCAGACTAGCTCAGTCCGGGGATTTATTTGAGTAAAGAAAAGCAGGATGCGGATAAGGACCATGGCATCGGTGAGAGCTAGAGACACACTACTGAAGCCTACTCCTCCTTAGTTGCCTCCGCTGCATCCACAGTTACACCACATTTCACACATACAGCACGCTTCTATAGCTTAGGCGCATGCACACATATACACACGCACGCTCACAATGCATGTAAACACTTTACAAACAAATCACACGCCTTTTTTCTTTATTATGTCAGTGTGGCGGTTAAGAATTTGTCGAGAACAGAAGCTGGTTCAGGCTAGCTGTGCCTTTTCACGCTCATTTGGGCCAGCTACAGAATACAGTGTGTGGCAGATACACATAGAGAGAGAGAGAAGGAAACTGTCCAAAATAGTCATGAGTAGGGTAGACAGCACTGTGTGTGGACACACTGAACAAAACACGAGGAGCCGTAAATCAACATGTCAGTTAGGGATAAAGGGAGAGGGCAAAGGGTGTTGGCCCGAGAGAGTACTCACAGGTGATATAGGAGAGAGGGAACAGTAAAAACACACGACACATGCAAAGGAGTCTATATTCTCATCCCATATCTCCTTACCACCAGAGGCCAACTCAACTGAATGCCAGCACTAGCAGCGGCTCCAGTGAATGCTAACAGACAGACTATTGCAGGCGCCACCGAATTTAAACAGGAAAGGAACGCATGGTTGCACTTCAAAACACCATTTACCCTGGTGGGATGGCTCCCCTGGCAGCGCCCATGGAAATGCGCTGGGTTCCCGGCCGGTTCAGGTTGTTCTGCCCGTTGACGGGGAGGGCGGGCGTCGGCACGGCGGGCGAGCAGGGGAAGTTGCCGCCGGACGGCTGCGCCCGCTCCGCTTTGGCCTGCCCTCCTCCGGCGCTGACGCTGTTGTTGCTGGCGCCCGCGGGGAAACACAGCGAGGTCCCGGCGAAGGTGTTGCTCGGCCGCACCGCCGCCGGGGCGCCCGGCGCCGCGCCCGCCGCCCCGCCGTACAGCTTGCGGCGCTGGGAGGCCAGGATGGCGTTGGAGGCGGCACGCGTGCTGTTGACCAGCATGCACTGCTGGCAGGAGCAGGGCTGCCCGGAGCTGGCCCCCACCGGCCACGACTGGGACTTGGGGATGGAGCCCATGATGAGCGGGTAGGCCAGGTCCATGCGCCGCCGCAGACGCCTCCTGCGCTGGCTCTGCCGGTTGGTCTGGGCCATGCTGTTGAAGTCCACCAGGTAGCAGAAGCCCAGCGAGGTCAGGTCCAGCCACGGGTGCTGCTTCTCGTAGGCGTTCTGGATGGTCACGCAGATCTCCATGTCGTACGGCGTCCAGGTGCCCCCGTCGTTCTCCCACTCCCACACCACGCCCTTGCCCGGGGCCGACGACGGCTCGTAGAAGTTCCTCTGCACGGGCCGCATGGTGCCTGGGGAGGAACGAGGCACGTTAACACACACACAAGCGGCAGTGGGCTTTCCGCCGTGTCATTGTGTGCTTACTTTGAACAGGTAGCTAAGCCTTATCTTAGCCTAACCTGCACTGGAAGTCTGTGTGTACTGACTACAGGCTAGAGGCAGCTGCATGTTGACTACATCCCTCTCCTGTACTGGAGGGGAGGAGGGTGGAGCTGGCCTGCGCACCTCCTGTTCTGATGGCCTCTCAGCCCCCACCCGCCATTCTAACACAATTATGGTGCCCCGCGGGAAATCAGGACACCTGAGTGCATCCATCTCCCTGCCTCAGGTCGCCTCCCCCCTCTTCCCCACACACCCTCTTCATTTAACGGGTAAATGCACACTCTCCTGCCGGGGAAGACCAGTGTGATAATGGAGGGACGTGAGCACGGGTGCGAGATGAATAGGTGTAGGAAGGAACAGAGGGGGCTTGGTGAGTACTGGTAACCCCCCCCCCCCCACCCAAGGTCTATCAGCCCGCTGCCTGGCTCCTGAGAGTAAAATGCATCAGCACATTCACCAGGCTGACCTTGAGCCTGCTGTAGGCTGGGCTGTGGGACTCGGCTTGATGGCTAATTTCATTTGGAGCTGCTGCTGTGAACCTCACACACACACACACACACACACGCGCACACACACGCACACATAGAAAGATGAGTTCAATGAGGCAGCCAACCACCTGCCTGGCTCGCATTTTTTGCCAGTCACCCATATGCACCTTTTTATGTTCAGCCAGCCAGCTACAGTATGCTAGAAGAAGCCAATCTCTCCACTTCCTTCACCCCCTATCTCTCCACTTCCTGTAGACCAAAACACTGACTGTTCAGGGAGTCTGTTTGCTTATTATTTTCACCGCTGTTGAAAAAGTGCATGCTACAGTATGTGTGATACGTTTTTTATGCTTTTATACCCATCTTTATACCTTCTTTTACTTGTTTAGTCAACTCACTCACTCACTTTATTGTCAAAGTAAATAGCAGAAATCCTCCCATTCCATCTGTTCTTTAGAAGCAATCAGTTGAGGGAAAATGCTTCAAAGACGAAAAACCTTCAAAACACCTTCAAACGCTTCAAAGATTTCAATTAAAAATTAGACTGACTTGAGATTCACTGAGAAAAACACATTCACAGCTTTACAAAACACACATATAATATGGTATTTTCAGGGAAATGGTAGTTTGGTAGCAGTAAATGTGGAAAATCTTTGCTTGAGAATTATCCACTGTCCATTTATTTACAGTACTACACACTCTGTGGCCATGGGCAGCACTCTGCCACAGAGCTGCATTTATCTGGTATCATCTGTGGGTCATGTGAGTTGACAGATTAAAATCAGTGTCCCTGCAATACTGAACAGATCCAGCCACAATCAAAGGCAGCTGAGCCGGAAAGACTTGCTCAGCAGTAAATTTAACACAGATGGTATAAATATTTCAGCATGTGCAGATTTCTAATCCCTAGCATCAATTTAAGCCTCTCCACTTTGTTAAGGAAAGAACAAACGGTATCTCTCTGTAAAAGCCTATCAGTGCTTATAATTGGTGATGAGAGTGAAGGGAGCCGAAATGCAAGGAATGTGCTCAGCTAACGTGTTTTGTTAAGAATTTGTTTTCAAATGAAGCTGAGTTTATGAATGACGTGTGTGTGTGTGTGTGTGTGTGTGTGTGTGTGTGTGTGTGCGTGCGTGCGTGCGTGCGTGCGTGTGTGTGTGTGTGTGTATGTAACATATCATTATGAAGCAGCTACAGCCATGTGTCGACAGCCCAGCGCTCCACAGCAGTCCAAACCAAACATAAAAACGTATTCACACATCTGGTGATTCCTCACGTGCATTGCAGGACGTTGTAAATCTGGTGAAATACCGTATGTACATTCCTATCTAAGGGCTGTGTTGCTTGAACTAGCTTGGACCTTGAGGACAGACCAAAGGTCCCCAATCACATGGTCCAGGACAGGAAGGCTGAGATTCATCCTGGAAGTCCTTTTGGCTTCCCATTCCTCTATCTGGAGCTGTAATTTACTGGTGTATATATAACCACCAATGGCGGGCTGAATTGTTGATGTTCCTCCATGTGAACCCCGTGCTCTTACTGACAGGAAGCCGGGCGAGAGTGGACGCTTCCTGTCTGCCCCTATGCACTTTTGCTTGCAATTTCTCCTTCGACCTTCCCTTGAGCAACCACACCCCCAACCCCTATGATGTTCCCCAGCTGTCCCTCCCTCCCTGCACGCTACACTACAGTGAGAGAGATGTGGCTGTGTGATGTACTATCACATCAAGGGCTCTAGTCCAATGCCACGCAGGGCCAGGTGGGTTCAGGGTGAGCTTGGCTGTCTAAGCTGGGGCACAGAACATCCTGCAGTCGGTTCTCTGCATCAGGCTGTTCCCACCTCATCCTTAATACAGTTTGCTTTCTTCCGGATACAAACAGAAAGGTGTCAAAATCACTGGGAAATCACTTTGACTGGGAGCACATCTGACATTATGTTGCATCAGCCTCAACCAACCCCCAGAGAAACCCTGCTGTGGAGAGATTCACACCCAACTGCTGATGCTCATTATGCAATTTGATTTCTTTACTACAGTAACTGTAACTGAGAGTGCAATGGGTTTTTACTGTAGTTCCAGGAACAATTAGGAATTGTGCAACTAACCTTGCCAGTGTTACCGACAAGCTTTACCCATAGGGCTATTGAGTTTGAGAGGTTTTGTACGCCTGGTATTTTCCATACATATTATACTGCAGAAATAACGACAAAAAACATATTTAAATCCCTCTCTATAAAGTAACCACAAGGCTAACAGCTCTCCATTGAAAAAATGGTGATTAATAGTATATAGCATTGGTTATCAATTTATAATATATTTCATAGTAATGTTATTTTAAAGATCAATTTCATGCAGGTGAATACTGTCCAATCAAAAGCTTGTGTTAGGACAACAGCATTATACAGCTTTGCAAATGTTATTTTTCTCACAGTCCAAGTATACATGTGAAAATCACTTCTCAGCCATAACCGTAAATCCTGTGTGTCTCTCTGTTGGTCTACTGTGTGTATTACGTACATTTTATACTGACAGCACTACTGTACATGGTCACCCACAAATGCCTTACATTTCGGGATATGTTCTACGTGACATACACCTGACATGCTAGCACAGGTAACATCAAGTCCTAGATCAGCCGCTGCAAAATGCAAGCTTTGTTGTCAGAGAAACAGAGAGAAAATGTTCCGTTGTCATGGAACCTGTTGCTCCCCCAGGAGGCTTTACTCTTATGTGAATGTTCATGTTATTCCATGCCCTGAGCATACTGTACTGCCGAGCAGAGTCCCTTCTACTTGCTCATTTATTCTGACATGAGCTTCCCTCTATGGAATTATTTTACTGACCTAAATCGTAAAGGGCAATATTTATTGGAAAAGCTCGTTTCTTTCCTGTCTCACCCAAATGTTCCCTGCTCTTGCACGGATTTCCTTTGCTCTCTCAAAAACTGTACTTGCCTCTCAAATATACTCAGTCAAATATGCTGCTTGCAGGTTTGGGGAGAGTGTGCACTTACATTTTCCTTTTAGCAAAAGAACCTGTTTGTGCTTTTTCTGTTGGATTTCCACTTTGAGTGTGTACATACATATTTGGACTAGAGCAAAGGAAATCTGAATTAAATAATTGTCTGAAAGAATATAAAAAATAATAACTCCTAACTCTTTCCCCCTTTGCTTTCTGCCGCAAACTAATGTCTCTCCTCCCTCCTGGCTTCTCCCCAACACTGTCTCGCTAAGCCATTCTTCACATCTTCCACTCTGTCACTCACTGGCCCCCATGCTGTTCTCACACAACGCTCAGTGGAAGTCTGTGTCATTGAATTAAGGCCCGCATCACCTTGTAGGTAAAGCTTGGCCTCTCTGTGTTGCTGTGGGAAGAAAGCAGCGGACAAGAGCCTGGATGAAGCTCTATAATGTATACTGATAATTGACAAGCCTCTTCAAGTTCCCCGGGGTGACGCTCAGCCTATTAAAACATAGAACCATGCATTTCTTTTAACTACAACAGGAGAAAGGCCAGTAACAGGTTCAGTGTTAGGCCGCTCAATGCTGCCAGATAGGTATTTAAAAGGCATTTAATATGTAGTCTCTGCAGGCACATCTGAATCAGAGGAATACGAATAGCCACAACTGTAGAATATCCATGTATGTGCTAGATGTGTTATTTCATAATGATAACAGGACTTGAAGGAAATTATTATGCTAAAAACACAATGTTGGATAGCTGTAGGGCTGTAGTCTTTTTGTTTCACATATTGGTAAATGCAGTTAAATATGTCCATATACAATATCTGTATGGGGCAAACTAACAATGCTGACTTACTGTAATTATTGTTATCATTATCATCATGAGATCAGAGAATATATTTTAGCTGAGATATTATTCACCCATTAATGTGCCTTGCATGGCTGGTGGTGTCAGCCATGCAAGGCACCACCTGACCACCAGGAGCAGTTAGGGTTAGGTGTCACTTGGTGAGGAGTTAGCAGGGTTCAAACCAGCAACTTCTCATAACCCTGCTCTACCCACTGCGTTACCTTCTCCTTCATCCATGTCTCTCTTATAAATAAGCTTCCAAATAAATGATGAATTCCTTTTATGTGCAAATGTGCTTGGAAATATATCTGATTTTGTTCTAACACAAAGTCTGATTTTCTTTTTTAAAGTGTCTGAAGAGATGATTATTTCACACACATATCCTACTATATACTACTGTATATCCACATCCTACAGCCCTTACAGTGTGTTATGCATATAAATGCAGAATGTGTGATGAATTTTCTATTAAAAATATACAGTGTGGGGTAATAAAATAATTGAGTGCGTTTGATGTTTCACAGAAATCCCAGAGCACAGCTTGAAAGAAAATATTTTACTTTCATCTTCCGAATGGGCCTTTCACAAACAATGATGGCACAGAACAGTGCTGAAGATGCATCATATCTCAGATAAAAACAATTAGGTCCAAAGGATATGTTGAATATGATAAGTAGTGAAAGTTTCAATTCTTTTCATGTTGCTTAGATATAACACAACACACTTCAATTCAAAAGGCAATCCCGTAGGTCAGAGTTCGAGGATCCATTTTAATACTGTATCTGTAAGGGCATTAATGCCTAACCAGAGATCAGAGGAAATAATAATGAGAATGACAGCCTGGCCTTAAGCTCGTTTAACAGTATTATAAGTTATAATATCCCCTGCTCCTTTCTCAGCAATTCACACAGTAACGCTAATCTCCATACATGATGCTCAAGTCTTCCTAGAACGCAGTTCTCATTCAATGAGCCACTGAGCTGAACTGCAACTCCCATCCCCTAAAGAGAACCCCTAAAGAGCCCGCAATGCTTTACAGCTGATGTGACGAATGGACACACCGCAGTTAGGAGGCAGAGAGCAAAGGAAAGAGAGGAAAGGAAGGAGGAGTGGAGGTAGATAAGAACCATGAGAGCCAAGGAGGGAGGAAAGGGAGCCAGGGAGCTGGGAGTATTGAGGGGGGCATGTGATGAGCTCCCCTGCCAAACAACTATAAATGAACAATAAAGGGAAGATGTCTCACTCCTGCCCAAGCTGACGAGAACACTGCGGTAAAGCAGCCTGGCGAGACCAAGTGCTTATGGAATATACATACTGCAACCTTCACCATCCCATCAACAGGCTTCAATGCCCCACACCCTGAGGAGCTGGCCACCTTAGAACACAATAACAAAGGAAATGAAGATGTAATGCAGTGATGCCCCCCCCAAATAAATAAATAAAATAAAATAACACATGACTTTGTTGAGTGATGTGACTGAGGCCGTAGAGTGCTGACTCACTCTGCAAAGTGTAAACTTTAGTGTGTGTGTGTGTGTGTGGAGTATATGTACAGTATCTATGTGCATGGGTGTGTTGTTTGATGGAATATGTACAGTATAGAATGCACAATGTGAGTGTGTGCATGTGTGACCCATGGCTGCCTCCAACTTCACACCAGCCACATCCAGCAGGTGCCTTGTTAGTGTCTCAGTGCCGAGTTATCACACCAACAGGGCAAGGCATAGCTCCTGGCCTGGCCAGTGCTCGTGCACGCACACACACACACACACACACACACACGTACACACACACACACACACACGCACACACTCAATCCAGGACTAGTGCTGGACAGAGGGGTGTGTTACAGTATTGTAGTAAGATGCGCTCACAAACGGAATATGAAATTCTGCCACGTTAACTGGTTGTGTATGTGTGTGTGTGTGTGTGTAGTGGGTTTGTCTCGCTTGCACACCTTCCCAGAAAGACTGGCAGAACTGAAAACAGTGCCAGCTTACTCAGCTGTTATAGTGTTTGGGATGGTATTTATTTATTTTTTGCCTATGTTCTCACTTGTATTTGCTAATAATTTGTGGTATCCGCAGCTAATTATCTGGGATGTTTTGGGCCTGTGCATACCCACATCCTCTTCATCGGCTTGTTACTTTATCACGACACGTCACGTCTCTGCCAATTGCTGACAGCTGCTGTCAAATGTGCTCTTAAGCCTGGATGCCTAAAGAGCTCCCCTATTTCACAGTCGGTGGCAATTTTAAGGCAGTTTTGCCAACTCATAAAAATGCTTACATTCTGCTAGCTTAATTTGTTAATAATATAGGATGTCTCTCACTCCCGTGGATGCAGACATTTTAGAGAAAACTTTGGCTAACAAGGTCTTGATGGAACTTTGTTTCCTTCTGCCGTTTGTTTCTGACGCCTAAATGGACACATGCAGGAGTATTCATGGAATAGGCTGTAGGTGTGAATGGGATGATGTGGTGCTGGGGTCTGCCTCCCCGACCATCTGGAGCACCAGAGAGCACAGTCACAAGCTTTTCTAACTGACGGTTGACCTTGCATCTGAGCTGAGCACAACCCTCCATCTACAGTACACACACGCATGCACACAGTCACTTGTTGCTGTATTTCTTTGAGACAAGACAATATTTCACGTCGGCCGTCACTCAGTCAGACAGCCTCTACAGCCGCTGAATGGTTTGCTGGCTCAGCGGAGCGCTGACTGAGAGCTGGACCGAGAGACACTGCATGGGGACTTTGAGGAACAGCTTGCACAAGTCTCCATTGAATGACCTGTCTTGCATGAATTAGGTGTCAGTCGTGATGACATATACCGAGGTAATGGAGAAATCTAATCAAAAGTACTACCGTATATAGCCTAAAAGTACGGTTTACAAGGAACAATGGAATATTTTAGAAAGCCAAACACTGCTTGGTGGTGGTCAAACCCATACAGGGTACTTGAAACAAGATACTGGGTTGCAGCAAGCACATTTCCCCTGTACTGTATATTAGGCTACAAGGTAATATCTAGAAATGATCAGAAATGTTTTGCTACTTACATGTAATTTTAATTCTTCTTTAATTCAAAGCATTTTCTTTACAGATAAAGAGAATTAGTTTTGTATTGGATTCATGAGTATGCTGAGAAACACTTTTAAGATGCTCTTCCTAGCTGTCTGAAGCACTCAGGTTTCATTACAAGAACGTGTTGCTCAGATACAAGCGTCTAAGTGTCACTAAGTGTCACTGTGTAGAGTCTCCTATGGTCAGCATTTATCAATGCTAAATGGAATAAAGGAGGTCAGGAAGTCACAGCAGCTAATTTCCTGGCAGCAACAATTTACAAGGACGTATCGCAGATCTCAGTTTTATTAATGACCTCAGACTTCTTCCCAGGATTCACAAATATAATCCCATTTTCTCTGCATACCGTACTGTATACTATGCTATTGACAATACTAACTTACAATACTCAATTACTGTGACAGTCTGTTCTCTACTTAGTTCTTCCTACCATATTTAAGTTATTAGATGTTTTCATGGTGAACACCATTTGTTTAATTCAATTCCTACATTTCCCCTACTGAGTTCAAATAACAAACTGACTAAAACGGCCCTCCTTCATTAACTGTCTGTTAAAAGGGAGCAGTGACGTGCTAGCTAACTCTCCTAACAACAGTCTCACTGAGGCTAAATGTCAAGGAGGGGTTGGCATAAAATCAAAGTCACATCCTTATTTAAAAGTTTATGTAAGAATTCCCAAAGCCTTCATGACACCTGTAGCCTGAAACAAAAGTCTGGAAGACTACAAAGATGTAGATAGGGAGGTCAAAGCCCATACAGAAACTAATTTCACCAATCCAAAATGGCAACTACAAGCTCAGCACTTTCAGTTGCAAATTGCTGAAATATAAATAAATGTTCAAATATGAAAGACGAAATATGAAGTGTACAGTACGTAGCCTATGGGTTTAGTTTAAATACTAAAAAGTATCATATTGTAACATGCTGATATGTTATGGTTGTGAAATGTTGTTCATAGATGACATCATACACACAGACTCAGCTGTACTGTAGCTACAGTAAGTGTGCTGCATTACCTGTTTTATTATACCATTATATTATATAAATTATATAAGTAATAGGCCCAGCATAAGTAAACCATTCAAGACTATCTGCAGAGGTTATTTCTCTAACAAATCAGGATTCATTTCAATGAGTTTATTGTGCACTATTTAATGAGCCTTATTTTCAAAATACCAGAAGTTGAGTAATGCTATTCTGAGTGAATAATATGTTGTCTGACTTCATCACTTTAGCTTCCACAGAAACCAATAAACTGTGTGGAGCGCACACTGTCCAACCACAAATACACTGTTGTATGCATTCATTCCCTGTAAAACTGACAAATGTCTCTGTGAATAAAAAGCGTCCATGCGAGGGATGGAACAGAATGGTGGAAATAATCAAGTCAGAGTTTAATAACATTCCACCTTGAGGCCCCAGAAAAACAAATATGCAGATAGTATGCCAGCTGTGAATGACGTGTCTGAGAAGTGAAGGCCTTTGCCGAGCCATTGAGGCGCAACAGGGCTGGGTGGTGGTAGCTTGTTGGTTCACCTATAGAGTAAACGTATTCGCCTCACAGTCTGCTGCAGGTGGCTCCTGCCCACCCAATCACAGGCCCTGAAGTCTCTGTGGTTCAGGGCAGAAACACGCTCTGGTGCCAGGGTGAGAGGAGGAGAGGGGAAGGGATTGAGAGAAAGATCTACATTGCTATTCTGCTGAGAGCCCTGGCTTCAAACAATCAAAATAAGTGATTGTTCTTCTGTGGGAGGGGAGGAGGACTGAGTGGAGAGTGTGAACCCTCAATTTGCCTGCAAAGGCTGTGTGCGGGTGGCTGTGTGGGTGTGTGGGTGTGTAGGTGTGAGGGTTGTTATGTGTGTGTGTGTGTGTGTGTACAAGATATGTATGTGTGTGTATCCACATTAGGTTTGTGTGCATGTGCGGATGATTATTGCAGTAAATCAGTTTGCATGCATTTAGTGACAGTATAGTGGCATGTCCCACAACTTTGCAGTACACTTTCTAAAGCTCATAAAATATATCTATATGTGAGTGTCTTGTTTGTATGAAATAAGGTTTCAATATGGTAAAATAACTGATTAGTTAGCACATGATCCTCACTGTGGTACTATAATAATCTGAAACAACATGATCCTCTCCCAGTTAGGCCTATAGCTTATGAAGTTTGGTACACAGGTCACTCTCCATCCCATGCAGAGCTTAGAGAATGTTCTAGGCCTACATATTTTGATATGTAGGCCTATATGTATGATCTTAAATACAAAAAGGAAAACTTTAGAAATTATTTTTGTAAGCATTGTGGATTTTCAGATTTTTTATGATACAGAAGCGAGTAGCTGAAATGGGTTAAGATGATGTTGACCTCACAGGTTCTTCTGAACTGGTTAGCAAACCGATGACAAACCTATAACCAAATCTAAGTTATACCATATCAGTATGGCATTTTGGTTAACTAAAATATAACACAATATTTATAATATTTATATCAGAATAACATTACAGTGTAGATATTATATTAGAAATTCATGTCAATTATATTGTTTTTGTTAAAAAAAACATCTAAATGCACGTTCATCAACACTGAAGGACTTCAAAAGCCACAAACACTTTCCAAATGAACATATGGTGGCACTACAATGGGCGCACATTTTTATTTCCTGACATGTTCTAACCTACAGTAGGTTGTGTAGAGTACATTGGCTCACAAGCTCATGGATATCTACCTAAGTAATATTCCGTAACATGCATTTCTTAATTACTAACGTGTCAATGTGTGATCATTGCTACGACTAACTGTACACTTGGCTTGATTAACAAGTGTAAAGCTTTTCTGCAATAATCACCTACTGTATGCTTACACCAGAACAATAATGACTATCTGATTACAGAGATGATTTTGGAAAACCAATCCCAGAAATGAGTTTAGAGATTTAGCGTGCACTGCACTGACATTGTACAAGACAGCATTTTTGTTCAATGAGACCAAAACAACAGCCTTGCACTGTATCTATGCTGAGAGTGATCACTGATCATGGGGACTAATTCGCACTCAAAGCAGCTGCTTGCATGCAGCACTGGTCTCTGTGCTTTTTGTAAACATCAGACCACAAACTGCTGTAGAAAGGCAGTCAGTTCAGCTGTAAGCATGCTTATGTTTGCTGTAATGTTGGACATAATAAAATGGGGGGTCTATATGGGTTGACTCGCTTTTGGAGCCAGGCCTCATGTGGCCATTCGAGGAACTGCAGATTCATATTTTAGCACCAGAGGTTGCCGCTTGGTTAAAACATGAAAACTTTGTCCATTTTCAACATGACAGCCAGCTAACATCTGATTTAGTGCAGAGTTGGGTTGGCTATTAACTCACGTTAAGTCAGCAGTTTCAATGGAACAGCTGGTTTCATATATTCACCTCATCAATAATATTTATAACTGCTCTGTTAACTTAAACGACAATGACATTTTAATGAATACAAAGATTTCATGCTGTACATCAAGCTATTTGGAGGCAAAATCCAAAGTACATGAAACGCTTGCTACTCTGTACAAACAAATAAATAATATATTACATACAGTATACACATATGCACTCAACTACGCTTGTCCTAAGCTTATAAAGAGAGAGCAGTCAAAGGTGGTATGAAGCATGGGTTCCCTAAACTCTAGCCTACTGTAGCAATAATATATGTAACCATTACATGTCACATTGTTTACAGTACAACAGAGGGGAAGTGCTCAGACCTTAGTAACCAGTTGGGCTAAGGCAGCAGATCTAACTATGCAATCTAACTATGCTCTACAGACTGTGCGTGATAAAGCAGGGATGCAGCAAGCCGCTTGCTTGATGATGGAACAAGATAGCCGCAGTAGTATAGAAGCAAAAAGTGGCAACTGATTGGAAAGGATAGATGTGGTGTGTGAGTGTGTTTGTGTGTGTGTGTGTGTGTGTGTGTGTGCGTGTGCGTGAGTGCGTGCGTGCGTGCGTGCGTGTGTGTGTGTGTGTGTGTGTGTGTGTGTTTTACAGCGGTTCCAGCAAGAGCTGCCCAGTCTGGTCCAAAGCTTAATGATGATGTGGGAAGAACAGACACAGACCACAACACCATAGTCCGGGGAACTACACAGTTAAATAGGCTAACTCCCAGAGCAGCACAAATATTAACCAAAATACATTAAAACAAAAGTATAAAAAAGGAATGGATGACGTTGTGCTTTGAAGCAAATTATAACTTTATTTGTGTTTTGTTTATATTTTTCACGAGTAGTGGCTTAAAATAAAATAAGAGATCTTAGTAGAATGTGAGGAACAGATGTCAAGTATGCAAAACTGGTGTGAAACAAGATAATAAAGGTACAGCATATGAGGCTGTGGTATTGTGAAAGTAGAAACTACTTCACAGTTCATTGCTTTCAAGTCCCTGAATGTCATCTACCTGTAGGAAAGCACCACAGCTCGCCGCATTTGAGTTCTCACTTCGCCTCTCTAAACTCCTCCCTCCTATCTCCACATCCCTTTTTCCATCCCTTTTCCTGTCCGGGTGGAATTGAAGAGACTAAACCTACCATACAATCCCTTCTGTACAGTGGCACCTCAGTTGGGACTCTGAGGTCATTTTTAGCCTGGCCGCTTTTTGACATATGATGTTTGATCAAGTGAAAAAGTAGATGGCTTCTGTCATCTTTGTGTCAACAGTAACTAAAGTCTGGATGCTGTGACTGTCGTGTGAACTTAATGCTGCAGACTCAATCTTGCCTTCCTTTCTGTGGCTAAACAGTATCTAGGCCACCTAATGTGTACATGTTTGCATGCAGTTTTTAGGTTTTAGCAAGTTATGAAGAATCACCTCACAATTGAAATAAGTGGGTGTGGCCAGCATTGATGGGACTGGATTCCTGCCTGCATCCAATATAGTATACTCTACTGCAGTTAAGTGATTCATAAGTGTAACATTTATTTATAACATTACAACATTTAGCATTTTCCAGCAACATTGCAAAATGCAAGTCACTTACAAGCGACTTAAGTATATTTGTCAATTATTCGTATGCAAAAAACATTCTCTTGGGATAGTGACAGCGGCATGTTATCACAGCTACCTTTTTACCACATACTGTACATCAATACATCATTCAATTCCAGAAACAATTACTATAGACTAAATCCTGATGATCTAAGAGAGGAGAAAATATACGTTTTTGTTGTTGTTGGTCTCAAAAGCAACTCATTGTACAGTATTTTGTTGTGATGCAAGTGTGACTTCAGGGGTAGGCCCAATGCTTGCAGCAACAGACCTATAGCACGTACATAGCGGGAATCCTTTATAGAGCTGCCTACCACATAACCCCCCTCCCCACCCACACCACTACATACACACACGCACACACACACACACACACACACACACACACACACACACTTTCAGTTCAGTGACATGAGCTGAAATACACAAACCCCCTGCAAGTTACAGGCAGGGCTCACCAAAACCACAGATGCTGTTCTTTCTCAACTTAACATGAAACTGACATGATTTAATATGATTTCTCTTAATTTCTTCCCTTTTTCCCATAGTTAATCAGAATGGACCTTTCGAGAGCAACCAAAACAAACAAAGCTAAAATGGCAGCCAACGCACATCTTTGCAGTCACACAGGTCTTTCACACCACTGAGAACAAAAACAGCTCTAATGCCCCAAATGTCAATATCACAGCACATAAGAAGACATCCTTTTCAGGAACCATCATCACCTTATCGTGGTGGAGAGCTGTGTGAGTCCCTGTGAACCTGAGAGCTGTGTTGTCTGGAGCCTTGTGCTCCTGGTAGGGTCTCCCAAGGCAAAGTGGTCTCAGGGAATGGGCCAGACAAAGAATGGTTCCCTCATGGAAGAAAACAAGAGAGGATCAGTTACCCTGCCCTAGGAAGGCCGGGGCTCCTGTCTGGAGCCAGTCCCAGAGGGAGGGCTCGTTGGCGAGCACCTTTTGGCCGGGTTTGCCACGGAGAAAAAGCAACGTGGCACCCTCCTCTCCATCCTATGGGCCCACCACTCGTGGGATGAACCGTGGGGTTCGGGTGCACTGTCATATGGGTGGCAGTGAAGGTCAGGGACCTCGACGGACCAGACCTAGGCAGCAGAGGCTGGCTCTGGGGAGGTGGAACGTCACCCCTCTGTGGGGGAAGGAGCCGAAACTTGTGTGGGAGGTGGAGCGTTACCAATTAGATCTGGTGGGGCTTTCCTCTATGCACAGTCTTGGTTCTGGAACCGTACTCCTGGATAGGGGATGGACTTTATTCTACTCTGGATTTTCCCAGGGTGTGAGGCACTGGGCGAGTGTGGGGATACTCACAAGCCCCTGGCTGAGCACTGTTATGTTGGAGTTTACTCCGGTGGATGAGAGGGTCGCCTCCTTATGCCTACGGGTTGTGGGGGAAAAAACTCTGACTGTTCAGAGTATTCGGCCTTCTTGGAGACCCTGATTGGAGTCCTATATGGGGCTCCAGTAGGGGACTGCATTGTTCTGCTGGGAGACTTCAACACTCACGTGGGCAATGATGGAGATACCTGGAGAGGCGTGACTGGGAGGACCGGCCTCCCTGATCTAAACCCGAGTGGGTGTCTGTTATTAGACTTCTCTGCTAGTCATGGACTGTCTATAACAAATATCATGTTCAAACATAAGGATGGTCATAAGTGTATGTGGTACCAGACCAAAGGCCGAAGTTCGATAATTGCTCTGGACAGACCTGGTAAGCCCAAGCGGGTGGTGCGAGTGAACTGGGAATGTCTGGAGGAGGCTCCTGTCCACGAGATCTTCAACTCACACCTCCGGCGGAGCTTTTCTGACACACCTGTGGATGTTGGGGACATTGAACCATAGTGGGCAACGTTCAAAGCTTCCATTGCTGAAGCTGCGGCAGAGAGCTGTGGCCTCAAGGTCTTACGTGCCTCAAGGGGCGGTAACCCTCAAACATCATGGTGGACACCGGTGGTCAGGGAAGCCTTTCGGGACGAAGGAGGCCTTCCGGGATATCCCAGAGGACTCCAGAGGCAGTTGCAAGATACCGACGGACCCGAAGGGCTGCAGAATTGGCAGTGAAAGAGGCAAAGCAGCGGGTGTGGGAGAAGTTCGGAGAAGACATGGAGAAGGACTTTCGGTCGGCACCAAGGTGTTTCTGGAAAACCATCTGCCACCTTAGGAAGGGGAAACGGGGAACCATCCAAGCTGTGTACAGTAAGGATGGGACGCTGTTGACCTCAACTAAGGCGTTAATATCGCGGTGGAGGAACTCCTGAACCCAACTAACATGTCCTCTATGGTAGAGGCAGAGTTGGTGGCTGATGGGGGATCATCGTCAATTTCCCTAGTGGAAATCACTAAGGTTGTCAAACAACTACACAGTGGCAAAGCCCCGGGGATTGATGAGATCCGTCCGAAAATGCTGAAAGTTCTGGGTGTGGAGGGGATGACACGCCTCTTTAACATTGCGTGGAAGTCTGGGACAGTGCAGAAGGAGTGGCAGACCGGGGTGGTGGTTCCCCTATTTAAAAAGGGGAATCAGAGAGGGTGTGCCAATTATAGTTGTATCACACTTCTCAGCCTCCCTGGAAAAGTCTACTCCAAGGTACTGGAAAGGAGGGTTCAGCCTATAGTTGAACCTCAGATCGAAGAGCAACAATGCGGTTTTCGTCCTGGTCGTGGAACAATGGACCAGCTCTTTACTCTCGCAAGGATCCTGGGGGGAGCTTGGAAGTATGCCCATCCAGTCTACATGTGTTTTGTGGATCTGGAGAAGGCGTATGACCGGGTCCCCAGGGAGATACTGTGGGAGGTCCTGAGGGAATATGGTATGAGGGCTTCCCTTCTTAGGGCGATCCAATAACTTTACGGCTAAAGCAAGAGCTATGTCCGGATTCTTGGCAATAGATTAGACTCGTTCCAGGTGTGTGTTGGTCTCCACCAGGGCTGCGCTTTGGTTTGCCATGGTTCAGCAGTAAACCGATGGAGTGCCTACTCCAGGTAGGGAATGAGTCCTTACCCCAAGTGAAGGAGTTCAAGTACCTTCGGGTCTTGTACGCGAGTGAGGGTACATTGGAGCGGGAGATTTACCGGAGAATTGGAGCAGCGGGAGCGGTATTGCAATCTCTTTACTGCACCGTTGTGACTAAACGAGAGCGGAGCCGGAAGCTCTCAAAGCTCTCAATCTACCTGAAAATGTTCCTTCCTTCCCTCACCTATGGTCATGAAGGCTGGGTCATGACAGAAAGAACAAAGTTGCGGCTACAAGTGGCCAAAATGGGCTTCCTCAGGAGGGTGGCGGGTGTCTCCCTTAGAGATAGGGTGAGAAGCTTGGCTATCCGAGAGGAACTCGGAGTAGAGCCGCTGCTCCTTCACGCTGAATGGAGCCAGTTGAGGTGGTTTGGGCATCTGGTAAGGATGCCCCCTAGTCGCCTCCCTAGGGAGGTGTCCCAGGCACGTCCAGCTGGGAGGAGGCCTCGGGGAAGACCCAGGACGAGGTGGAGAGATTATATTTCCACACTGGCCTGGGAATGCCTCGGGATCCCCCAGTCAGAGCTGGCTAAAGTTGCTTAGGAAAGGGAAGTTAGGGGTCCCCTGCTAGAGCTGCTGCCCCTGCAACCCGACTCCGGATAAGCGGTTCAGGATGGATGGATGGATGGATAGATAAGAAGACATTACACAACACACTATCTGGCTTACTGAGTACTGAGTGTGTGATGTGACTTTGTGTCTTCTTTTTCAAGACTTCATATTCTTTGTAGGGAGTCATAAAGACCACAAACAAATTCACTCTACACCTAATGTTATCATTATAATAAAATAATGAAAAATCCTTAAGAATTAAGCATGTTTCCTATTCGTGTCCCACAATATTGCTCAAATTCAGAAGCACGTTTACATTTTTAATGGAGTTTTTAGATTATTTTAGTGAGCCATGCCATCTCTTACAAAAGTGGCCTTTTGGAGTTTTGAGTTTTGATAAAGTCGAGAAACAGAGAAGGGGTAAACACTGAAAGGCTAGGAAGGACACACAAGCAATATAGTGTGAAATCCATCAGAGGCCACGGGTTGTATGTTTGAGATGTCAGATAAACCCATGTGTTTTGCTATGTGAGTGAGTTGAATGAAAGGGTATTGGTCCACAGCATTGTTTAAAGGTTCAAACACTCCTCTGGGGAGGATAGTGGATCGATCCCTCTTGGCCACAAGCCAGTCCTCTCCCTGCCTGCGGTGGGATATTCATCCAGCCTACACATACCTCTAAACCTTGTAAGTTAC
This sequence comes from Aphredoderus sayanus, assembly GCA_027564795.1. Taxonomy (NCBI): domain Eukaryota; kingdom Metazoa; phylum Chordata; class Actinopteri; order Percopsiformes; family Aphredoderidae; genus Aphredoderus; species Aphredoderus sayanus. The sequence goes on along the minus strand of JAODUG010005854.1, from coordinate 8,171 downwards.
ACCCATGTGCACATACTGTACTGTACTGTCAAACATTAAAGCACATTAGAAACTCAATTCAATCCCTTCGTCTACGCTTGTGTATTGTATTCCTTGGAAACTGTTATGAACTGTATTTGAAATGGCAGCCAACAGCACAGTACGTGTCAAGGTTACTTTCTGCCTGGACTGTTTTTTGTGTACTGTCGTCATAGCAAACTGATTACAGGGAGCACTGGAGCTTTTACTAGAGCCAATGTCTCATTAGTCAGGAGGGCCCTGCTCGGCTTGGGCCCACTTGCCACCCACAAGAGCTCCTCCTAAACCCAAAGGAGAACGAGGCACTCCCGTACCGTTCCGCCTACTGGGAGAAGCTTCATACACCACACGTACCACAGCAAGCTCAGTGTCCACAAACACACACACACACGACACAAAGCACAAACAACTGTGACACAACTCTTTTTCCACCTCCTGCCAACAAGCACCATCAGAGGACGAGATCATTATAGCTTACAGGCAAAATGGGATTTCCCAAAAGGGACGATCCATAAGTCAAGCAAGTGTCTTTGCCTACCAACAGCAAAGCTGTCATGCAGTCAGCCGCACATTAAACAGACCTTTTAATGTAGGTCCCTCTGGTGTGAGCACTGATGCATCATTGTCCTCACAACCTGTAAACCTGGCCTCGGCAGGGGCCGGGATCAATGGTTACGGCGTGGTTCCCACTCTCTCCGCTGTTTGGAGGGGTGGGGGGGGGGGACAACACAAGCGCCTGTGGAGAAGGAAACAGCCCTAGGAGGGGCAGCGGGTGACCAGGCTGCTGTTTGTCAGGCCCCGTTGTGACAGTTTTATCCCGACCGAGGGGGAAGGTAACACTGTGAACAGTGCAATGAGGGCCGATAAACGTCAGGCTCCAGCCCTCGCGCCAGCGTAATGGCTGACAAACGCCTCAGTGACTCGTCTCACAGCTGGTCAACCCCAGACACATGCGCTGCTCTGTGTTTTCTTCTGCCAGAGAGGAAGATGGCAATGGTAATAACAGCCAGGTAAGAGCACCCCTATTATATAGTTCTATGAAAAAAAACCATCGATCGATGCTGTAGCCATGACAGCCATCTAAAGAGCCCATTTTTCAAAATCACATGACATACAAGTGTCCCCCACATGACGAGCTCTAACAGGAGCTAAATTAGTCAGCATGATGTCACACCTGGGGTTAATTATAAAATAAGTATTTTCCTCTGATAACTAAGGGGTTCCTTTGTACACAACAATCTGATTTATAATAGTGACTTTACCTAAATGACATATTCATTCAGTTGAATGAGACTTGAACCATCATTTTTAGCTTAAGAGATTTTTCCAAGGCTGGTAACAGATGTATGAATACACCCCCACAGCTTTGTTCGGAAACAGCAAGGGCAGAAGGGAAAACCATACACAGTGTACAATGAGCAATGGAAAGACTGCAGAGCTTCGGTAAAACACAACCAAACATCAGCTTACTGTATATTTGACACTGCACAGTGATGGTGATGGGAGAGGATTCAAATCAAACAAACAATGGCTGAACCTGCTAGATATCAGACATATGCCACAGTATTACATTTGTCGAAATTTTTATCTAAAGCCCCTTTTCATTTGAGTGCATTGAGAGCATCCCTGTGTATAATGGAATCTCCCACAGGGAATTATGTCCCCTAAACCTGGCAGTGTACTAAAGGACAAAGACAAAACATACAACCTAAGAAATAACAGCAGTTTCACATCTTCTACCATTTTATATTCATATTCATATTCATATTCATATTCAATTCATTATACAGTCATCACGATCAGCGTAACCTTTAGCAAGGTCATGGCATTCTTACAGCAAAAATACTGAATGATTAAATTATTGGACTTGTTTTTTCATCCATGGAAACCAATACTTTTCAGAGGGCTTCATCTCCTGTTGTAGCAAAGCAATAACTAAGCCTACAGTATGTGCCAAAGCACTGTAGACACATTCTCACTTTTTTTCCTTTCCTTTGGCGGATTTATAATTTTAATTGGCTATAGGCTTTTTGGTAATGTGGCAAAAACCTAACTAAAATGCTTGTTGTGAATATATATCCTGTGTTAACGACTGTTCTTCCCAACATGAATAATTACATTCCAGTCATATTTGTTATTGCGTGTCCGTGAACGGTGTACTTTAGTGAGGATATTGTATTTCTGGTGCTTACCTGTGTCCTGTCGAAACTGATGCATAGACTGCAGGTCAATGATGTATGGCGCAAGCTGGGCATCCACCTGGCCTAGGACAACTGTTCCCCGAGCATCTCCCTTCAAAACGTTCTCAATATGGTGACAAACCGCCGCACTGTACGGCCTCCAGCGCCCGTGCTCATTCAACCACTCCCAGACCACCACTCTGGCCAGATTCTGGGGGGGGTAACCCAGCCCGTTGACGGACACCAGCACCCCAGAGCCTGGACGAGCCATCTTCCTAGCAGTGTGTGCAAGTCCCAGTAGGCTGTGTGTTGGGATACAAGACCTCTGTAATCCAGTAGTAAGTCAACTCAAACACCAAAACATCTTCGCCAAACAAAAAAATCTTGAATCCACCAACATTGAGAAGATCCCCAGTGATCTGTTGTCATCTTCAACAAGTACTTTCTTACAACTGGCTCTCTTACCAGCTCAAAAAGCAGCCTAGCTCCACTTGTGGCTTGTCTTATATGATGTGGTATGATGTTGATCTTTGCAGCTGTAGCAGTCTCAGCCCTCAACATCTATGCTGTTCATCTGTAAGTGAACAGCATTAGAAGGAACACTACAACAATGGATGAGCATGTGGTGAAACCAAACACATTGGCTAATACCTACATGTTGCATTTTTGTCTTGTGGTTAGTGTGGATTGAAACATTTGTTACAGTTTCAAATGTGCATGTTCTACTGTCCCATGACACTTACTATTTACTCTACTATAGTCTACAGTAATTGTGACGCCACTGTATTTTTAAGGATGCTGGCCAGTGATGTTTCAGCAGAAAAATACTATCGCCTGGATGTCAGACAAATAGCAAGAAAATCAACCTGGCAACGCTAAACATGAAAGTAAAAATCACATATTTTTAAAGTCTCGATTTGATCTCGCACCGAATGACGCCGTTGCGTGATAATTGGGTTTCATGTAGCCTGTAATGTGCGTGCATTGTAGGCAGACAAACCTGTAGGTTGCGGTTATGATGCTAGAGATTACTGTAGGCACAGGTAGCATGTCCCAGGCTGCAGTCGAGAATCACATTGCAAAATAGGGAAAAAAACTAGATGAAAATCTTAAAAGCCAGATATCCTATTCACATCTCTAATATGCAATTTCGACAATCTGCAAAAGTAAAATGTTTTTTACCCCCTCAAAACCAACCTCTTACATGCAATAATCTGATCGTAGATAAAATCGTAGGCTATAGCAGAGAATCAAGGACGCAGTTCTATTTCCATGCATTAGCCATAGAATACCAGTGCGGTTCGGCTTTGGCTCCGCTGTGTTAAAGTAAATGCATGGCCCAATTACAACCTTCTGAGTGTCTGATGTGCAGTGCCATCTTGCTATAGCTTCGTTATGCCCCCATTTATCGTCAAATTGCACGCAGATAGTTCGCGTAGACAACATGCATTTCCAGACTGGTCCAAAAATTACGTACAAAGGTCCAGGTGCACCTGTACGACTGACTGAACATTGAAAATATCACACGTTGCCTTGGCTACACGCGCTGAGAGGATCGAGATGCTGAAAAAAGGAAAGGATGTTGCGTTGCTGGAGCAAAGAGAGAACCAGTTCGACTGTTGGTTGTGGCAAAATAAACCACAGCATGTGCATTATAAATATGTTTTTCGACTGCGTGTCATCAGCATTATCCATCTTATTATTCATTATTGTTCATCTCATCCTCATATTTCAAAATTAATATTGTTACAGCCAGTGAGACATCGTGTCTTTGTTAATTGGACCAAACTAAACACCTGTAATTACATTATATGAATTTAGGGAATTAGAGTAAACAAACACAGTTTTACATATCTAGCCTGCAAACGTCTATATGAAAAGATATAATTATACCATTGACATGGCCAGTGGAGCAAGTGAGAGATAGCCTGAAAAGGGCCATTTTCAAGATGATTAAATCCATTTTATAGAGAAGGTCTAATGCATCATTATCATATATATGATGGCTTTCGAGAATGGTGGTGAAATCTTCAAAACTCAGCAATGTATTTTAAATATTTGCTTATGGCTACTGTAATTAAGTCGACCTGTGCGCACGCGCGTCAGAAGGACATAAAACAACAAACGCATTTTAGGAAGAGTTCTTGGACATTAGTAGTTTCCATTAGGTCTACTGCATCTACTGTAATAGTAATTCGTGTAAAGTAGGCCTAAGTCATGAGTTCAAATACAGACATTATTTAAATATCAAAACATTAGGCCTAATCCTTTGTTTCTAATATTAAACTTAAACAAAAATTATTGGAGTTAATTGTTTGTGTGTGCCAGTTCTCCTTCAGACAGGTTCACAAAATGCCTGAAATCCAAGAGTGACACCTAGTGGCTAGTATCGACAGTAAGGATTCTTTTTTTTTATGGAAAATAGTATTTATACATGATATATCAACACATGCGGGATGTTTTTTAGTTAATTAAGGGCCATGTGGTTTGACAACATAACATGACATTCCAAAACATTTACTTCATAGCTTCAATGCGTAAAGTTAAGGTTGTAGGCTAGAGGTGCATAAAGGATGCTAGACAGGGTGTTATGACATGTGACAGGGACTCCCATCTGTCAAGGAGCACATTAAAATATCTGGAACAGACTCGATTAATTAATAAGCCTACTCTACAATGCACCATAACATAACATAGGCATACCTCTAGTTACTGAAGTTCATGCTTTGTAGTACAACTTTAAAATAATATATTTGCTCTCCTGTCAAGCTAAATTAATTGTTAATTACTCCATGTTATGTTATATGAGGTAGACATAATTTACCTGACCTGTTTTTGAGCAGGGAAGGCAGCCAGGGCAATAGTGGACTGACTCCCAGCCTGGGCTCAAGCAGCCAGAATGAGCTCTGTAAGCACCCTTGAGCTAGATACTTAACCCTTATTTACTCACAGTATGATAACGTTTTATAAATTCATCTGCTAATTTTGTTCCTGATATTTTGACATGCACTTGATTGTAAGTCATATTCATTGCAACATACCTGTAAAATTAATCTTAAAACAGTTGTCCTTTAATTCATTTGAAGCAAAAACCAGTGAGTCTAATGTGAAAAGCTTGACATAAAGTGAATATTATAATTGTATTCATAGTTTGAAGTGCTGTTACTATTTGTAGTATCTAAGGTGCTGTATTCTACTTTAAAACAATAAATAATAGTTTAAAAAAAACATTACAAATGTTTTATAAAGTTCCATTACTAATATCACAAAGTCCTGTGACAGTCGCTAGTGTGACAGTTTTCAAAAATGCCCTGTATCACAAATATCAATAGATATCTATAACTCGATTAACTTCATATTCTCTCATAGACCTTTATGTCCCACAATCCAACACATACACCCTACCCCACAATTCTTCATACTGCATTAACAGATTAACAGTTGCCGTTTTCTCCAGCCAGCACAAGCACAGT
>JAODUG010005834.1:0-20554 GCA_027564795.1 Aphredoderus sayanus | reverse complement strand
TGTGTGTGTGTGTGTGTGTGTGTGCGTGTGTTGTATGTGCATCGTTTTTACTGAGATTACAAAAGGTCAAGAAAAAATAACAGTTATACGAATTAATTAAATTTCAATGACAAACTACATGTCTAACTGCCTCAGGTGCACTTATAAAGGAAAAATAAAATAAAGGTCCATATGTAATTTTGATGACACGGGATGATTCATTTAGTGGTGTATTCTTGTATGCTATGTGGGAGTTGAAATGCTATCTGTTTACTAATCACAGATAAACCTATATGTATAAGAAGATAGACTGATACAGTAGATGAAGAAATGGAAATGCTTCCTTTACAGAAGACTCAGTTTAAGGTAAAGTAAGTAAAACAGTGTCTTCTCACTGAACTACAGTATAAGGCCAAACATTTGTCAATGGTTATGTAATTCCTCTTTCTGCATGCAATCTTCTGAACACATCTGCCTAAAATTCAATACAGATGACTGTTGGAATAAGTGCGAAATGTACTGTACAATACCTATACAGTATGCTCAATGGAAAAGGTCAAACAAAGACAAGAATGACTGGATGTGATGTGTGTTTATAAGGGAGGGGTGTTTAGTCACTCTGGCTCTCTGCCACTTCTTATTTGTTTTTAGACAGGTCACTTGCAAGGGTCAGGCAGAAAGCTGAGGTGGGATATTTGCGGAGGAGTTGACAATATGATATTGGTAGAGATAATGTGTCTCCTTACGCAACAGCATAACTGTTAACAAGGTCTCTGAAAGTCACTCACGGCCCTGATTTGACCTGTATCTAAAGGGAGGTACCATATAAACCAACGTGAGATACAAAACAGTATTTAAAATGAGTAATTTATCATACCAGCTCTGCTTGCATGTTTCATTTGACAAAATGAGGCTTCCGGGATTTGTTCCACCGGAATTAACAGAAATGTAGCTCAAATCCACAAAAGCTGGGGACATATAGCTCAACCACCTGCAAACTAAAGACTACAGCACCATGAGCTCAGTGTAATGTAAAACATCATGGACAATTTTAACAGGAGCTCCTACAAATGTGTTTTCCCTACAGGATATAAATTAAAAAGCCATAATTATGTTTTATCCAGTTAGGGTGCAGGAAAAGAAGTACGCTGTGCAACTCCCCCCAACAATGGAACACGTGGTACTGTATTAGTCTGGAAATAAACAATGCAACACACCCATGCCGAATTATAGCCATTATCTGACACTTTTAACTAAGAAAGAGAAGTCTAACCCTTTGCTAGGCTGTGCTGTCACAATTCTGCAGGTGTTTTTTCTTCTCTCTCTCTCTCTCTCTCTCTCTCTCTCTCTCTCTCTCTCTTCTGTGTTGAATAAGAGTGAAGAGGACATGGGATACATTATACATGAACCACAGGCGGGCAGACCGCCCAGCACACGGCAGCTCGGCCAGTCTTCTTATTCTTCCACAGCATGCATAGTGAAGACAGTTGCAAGGGGCGGAGGGATTCAATTACAAAAAGGGCAGGGACTAACCCTGGTCATGGGGTGAGGGCAGGCAGCAGGGAGACATAGTAAGAGTAGCTGTGCTGTATATACTGTGCGTGTGCGTGTGGCGGGCATAATGCAAGTCTAAGAGCCACATTCTGCTGAGAAAAGCTGGGTTTCCATCAATGCTATAAGGCACGTATACGTGTGCCCACACATACACAACCAGAGCTCCTAGCTCGTAGATCAAGCCCCAAATCCCTCAAGGTCATGGGCTAAATAATAGATAACTCACATCTGTTTTGTCCCCTGAAGCGTATTCCTTCACCTGAAGAAGGATCAGGCAGCACAGTGGCAGAAATTGCCCTGTCTGTCTCCCCTACTGAGTGTATATGCAGAGAGATGGCAGCCATCCTAGAGCTTAACAGAGCTTGGAGAGATGTGGTTATTAGCTATAGCACGCAACATCTGCATTTGGGAAGGAGGGTTAAGATGTATCAGGTTCAGGGCATGTGTACAACAAACACAAACTAACGGATAGTTCCACCCCATCTGTCTGTCACTGAGGGGGTGTGTGTTTGAATCCTCATGCTATTGATCCAAAGCATTGCTTGATAGATGCCCCATGCCCAGAGTCACAATGTCTACACACACACACACACACAGACACACAGACACACACGCGCACACACACACACACACACACATGCACACACACGCGCATGCGCTCGCACGCGTGCACACACATCATGCCCTCACCAATTGATTCTCACCTTCCTATTGAGAGACTTCCTGGAACAAAGCCACTTGTGTTATGTGTTGTATTTACTGGCTTCTGTGACAGGGATGAACCTGTCATGGTGATAACTATGATTAGATGTGTATGATGACAAGTGATATAGGAGTCGGGTTCAAATCCAATCCCTACATCTATCATAGGCTCAGACCATTCTCTGAGCAAATTACAGCTGAATACCTCAACAAATCAAGAAGAAAATGACCATGTCCTGAGATACTTTCTTTTTTTACAGTAACTTAACATTAAAACCTTTAACAATGCACAACTTAAAAATGTCAGGTTTTTCAATTATAATCTATGAACAGAGATTGGCTCAGAAATCCGTCTCAACATTGGCCATAATTCCACTATCGATTCTTCATGCAGAAAAATTCCACTTTTACTTAATTTGACCTTATCAGCTTGCATCTCCTGAATATCATTAATGGCATTCAAAATGCATTAAAGCTGTTTCAAATCTGCCAGGAAAATAATTGTCTGCTTTGTTTAATGCTTTTGTGAATTATAGTTCCGTCTTTGAGAAAATTCAAGCTAATGCTTGAACACCATGTACAGCATGAGCAGGGTATAAACCTCCTTTTTTTTTAGGCATTCATTTGCATTCGCTTCCAAAAGTTCACATAATGTGTGTGTGTATGAATCTGTCTACCAAAACCATGTTTAGCCATAAAAGGAATATGGCGGAACCAGGAGTATTTGTTAACTTCTCTCTGCGCCGTTTTGCTTGTCTTCAACTGTAAGACACTAAGGTCTGGTACAACAAAGAGCTACACAAAAGAAATCATGTTTGTAATGATATTATTATTATTGTATTATTTTTTTTTTGTATGGTGAAAGAAAAAAAAAGAACTACAATCCATGCAGCTGCAACTGAAACGAAAGAAAAGCCAAAGATCACCGGCGTTTTAAACCGCACACATGTACATATGCACCGAGGCGCGTTAAGGCAAACAGCAGCAATTGATGGGCTAAATGTCACAAAGGCGGACGTGGCAGGGCCTCCATTCAGCCTCCCCCTCCTCTGCCACGATGCCACAGATGAAGACAAACAGTGGTGCCAGCGATCACTGTACACCCACCGGCAATCTGTTGCAGGGGATTGATTTGAACTCCTCCCACACGCCACGCAAAAGTCCAGGGAGGTGATGAGCCACCGTTGGCGCTTGCCAACTCTTTAGAATTGAAATGATCAAATTAAGAAGTAAAAAAGGAGGCGTTTAGGAACTCGTGTCAGTCTTCCTACATCTGTGCACACTATCCGAAGCAGCGGGACATTATTCATGACCTTGCGCACAGACTAATGTGCATCACTGGAGTGCTGGCGGAGAAAAAGTTTCACCCCAGATAAACAGGAGAAGTGCTGCTCTCCTCTTCCCCGGCTCAACTTTCTCCTGAAAGATATTCCGTGTACCTTTGACACAGTGGCTGAGAGGGTCTGAGTCTCTCTTTCCCGTCTTGTCAAAATGGAGCCCACCAGCTGCACATCTGTCACTCATGCTTACAGCGCTCAACTAGAGGGTGACAGCTCCTCCGCGCATTAGCATCTCCCCGCCAGCAGCCAGCATCTGCATGTGAAAACACGGCAAAGCTCTGAAGGGAAAAAGCCAGTAGGGATAAGGCCTCAGCTCATATGACAACAGTGCACAGACACAGCCAGGTTGTGTATCGACACTGCTTGTTTACACAAGCAGTGTCAGGTTCATATATTTTTCAACAACAAAACTCCACACTTGTCCTTGTTTCTCATGTTGAGTTGGGTGGGCAACTATAGGGACACAGAAACGCTACCTTCCAATTTGGACTGACTGGGACTTTGTGCTGCTAGGAAGTTGAGGTGCAAATCGAAAACTGGGCCCAAAATAATTTGATAGCCACATGGCTTCTTGGGCTGGGTGAAAGCTGTTTTCACACATGCACAATTCCTGCGGTTGACTTTAACATTTTCACTCAATGTCCACCTCTATTAAGCAAATGTAGGCTCTTTAGAGAAGTGGAGGGAACAGATGTTCAAGTAAAAATATGAGGGATGGTCTGAAGCATTAGTGGCGGCAAAATGCTGTAGAAAATTATTATTTAAGTACCAATAAAGCATGGCAGACAGTTAATTTGGCAGTCCAGCTTGCACACAGAGAGTGTGTGTGCGTGTGTAAATCAGTGTTGCTCAGAGCTATACGCAGAGAACCGGGGGATGTGCCAACATGCTCACACACAGTTCTGCAAACTGGCTTGCCGCTCACATGAAAGATAGTCACACCCACATTCCGTCCAGGACTTTTCTCTGTACTATATTAGCGCTCAGCGCCTCATGGTGGGTTACGTAGCAGTCTGCTGATGACAGCAGCCTCTCATGTGTTGTCCCCTTGCAGGTGCCCATCGACCAACGCTGCTGGATTTAGTTCAACTTTGTCACCCCCAGCTAACGCTAAGACCTTGAAGCTAAAACTCCACCAGACAGTCTCCAGTCTCCTAGACCACTGTAGGGATGTTTTATCTAAGGCTCAGACCCTTGACAGACCCTTTACCTCACAGCAGAACCATGTTCGGCCTTTATATATCAATTGGGTCTTGTCACAGCCGAACAATTTAGAGATGTTATCATGGAAAATATTCAGAATTTAAGAGCAACTGGCAGGTTAACGAGCACTGTTAATTACTGTGTTGGAAAAGTACTGTATTTAAAATGTCGGTGCTATTCCTCCAGGGCAAGGCCATCTGTAAACAGAAAAGGGGCTGTCCAAATACAGAAACTGCATGAAAACATTGATTTTCAGCCCCGTGATGAACACCTGCAAATCTCTGTAGTTTCCCGGCTGTAAACTCTGTGTTCGCCTGTGACATAAGTTGTCTGAAAATCAGCAGGGTAAAAGGCTACAACTTCCCTCACTCATGCATGAGATGAAACCACAGAAGAATCACTCATGATGGGTATAGATCTGTCTCTATTGTCTCTGTCTCCCCTAATCATCATGTCTAAAATAAGCACTGCATTCAACTGTTGTAATGTTTCTAGTAACAAATGCAGTGTTGCAGTCCAATCTCATCACATAGGCTACTGGCTAATACACATACAAGCACAAAAGCTATTCCTTTTAAAGCTAGCTCCATTCCTTTTCTAATTAGAAAAAGAGTGGAATCCATTTCCTGTAAAGCTGTAGTTACAGTACACAGTATTGTACCATGATGAAAACTACCAGCAAAAGGAAAAACTAACTAAATACAACTGCTGACTCGTTATCACCTACAGCACAGCGGTTATGACTATTTGAGTTGACATAATCTAACTGTTTTAGAAGAAGAAAGAAAACTGCATTTTTAAGAGCACTGCTTAAATGCCTATGCAAAGGCAGACAATCTGCCTCATAAAACATCTAAAATCGCATACTGACGTTCCAAACGTTAATTTAAATAATGGTATATGTAAATTGAGTGAAAAATGTAACCTGCAAGTCGATATTTTATAGCAATACAAATTTATATGTACATAATTCTGGTTTATGACAATTAATACTCACCAATGTATCATTAACATCACTGAATAAACTATGGTATTTCATAGCTTTAAACGTTAAGCATGCAATTTGTTTTTACGTTTTCTTTAAAACTAAACTAAAACTAAGTGCTCAGGCATATGTTTAAAAAACTGGGACAAAACTAAATAATATTGCTAACCCAATTGCAGTACAGTGGCTCTGTAGCTATATTGAGTTAGTGGTATGGTACTGTATACTGTAAATGCTTCTTGGACAATTAAGCTTGCTTAATTAATACTGTAAAACTACCTATATTAAATGATAACAAAATCTTTCAGAAAACATAATTTCAGTGATGTTGTGGGAACTGTTGACTTAATGTATTTCTTTCTCTGCACAGAGCCACAAATGGTATTTCAAAGATCAAATATATAACCTCATTCAGTCGTTCTGTTCAGTAATAAAACAGAACTGTGACAGCCATGTTGGATAAATCATAGTGTTGAGGGTGAATCATAGTGGGATAAATAATCCACTGGCCCATATTTTCTTTTGTGCCCTTGGGCAATTCACAGCTTTGTTTTATACGGCCTTTTGCATAAGAGCAACAAAATACTTTCATTAGCATTCCATTACTCATACATAATCCTCCTCATTTCCATTTTCTGCCCCTCAGTGAAGACACAAGAAGCTGTGGTGTGTTTTATACTGTGGTCCTACCATTAATGAGCAGGGTGGTGCTCTTACTCCTCCTTTAAACAGGTTTAAGACTCTATATCTGTTGTGTAGTGCACGGTGTGACTAATTCACTGCGGTGCTTCACACGTGCCCATGGAGGTTGCAAACCTGTAGTGTGTGGAGTGTAGCCAGTACTCCAGTATTCCCTTCTTCTATCATTCATTCTTCAAGATTTGGCCATTATTACCTGTATGAAATCCCTTTCTCTTCCTTAGCCGCGTTGTTTTCCCTCATTCATTTTTTATCACCTTTGCTTCCAATGTCCAGTGTTGCCGTCCATCTCTTCTTTGTTTTCACTTTTCTCTTGCCCATGCCAAACCATTACTGTTCCCTTTTCCTGTGCTTAAAGCTGCGGTGTGGAAGCGCTATCTCTGTCGGCAGGCAGTGGAGGCTCAAGTAGAGCTTGTTGACAGAGTCTGGTTTTAACTGTTTGCAGATGCCCGCTTGCCTGCCGGTCCTGATTATTAAAGCAGCGGACTCCCCAGGGTCTCTTCAATGCTTTTAGATAAAAAGCTCAGCATTCTTCAAACACATTTGAATGCCAACCTGTCTTCATCATGAGACGTACATTGTTTGATGTTTTCGTTCCCATTACATCATCAAGTTCATTCTTTGGGAACACATATGGTTGGATCGAAGAAGAGGCTTCTCTTTATATTAGATTTTACACCTTAGTCTGATCTGTAAACGGGTCTTTCACAAGTGTAAATGCCATAAAGAACCAACTAACTGGTAAAGCTAAGTATAAATGTTCCACACATACACACAAACACGCACACACACACACGCACACACACACACACGCACACACACACACACACACACACACACACACACAGTGTGAATATAGCTGTATGCTAGTAACAGAACCATTGGCCAGTCAGCATGTTAAGTCTCCACATTGTTCTTGGTTGGTGGCCAATCGTCCACTACCACCTGTTTTTGAAAATAACTGTCAACTGTTTGTTGTTGATTAGGTGAAGGTCCCAGTCCCCTGCACATTATTTGATTGACACCTATTGGCAACATCTCTGTGTACTTTGAATTGAGAATTGTCCTGCCTGATCAAACGATCCAGACGGAACAAATCATGGAGAGTTTCCAAATCAGGATTGTCATAACAGGCTAGGGTATCACTATGCCATTACTGTCCCCAGAAAAGCATACAGTACAGAATACAGCGTAGTGAATGCATGCGCCGACACACACAACAGAAAGACAATAAATAAATAAATAAGTCACAAGTTGCTGAGGGTTAAAAAAACAATTACAATCTTGCAATCACAGCACCAACAGTTGGGGACCCCCCATGCCTTCCCTTCCTATTCACCCAGTCTTCCATAAACATTAACAACAGCAGGAGGTGTTGTAGTGCACTCTGTTAACCAGACACAGAGCCCTCAGAGGGGGCGTGTGTGTGTGTGTGTGTGTGCGCGTGCGTGCGTCTGCCCACACGTGGGCGCCGATGAGACCGGTTGTTTGGTGAAGGGTTCGGTAGGCAGGAAGAAGGCTGATGAATCACGGAAGGTAAAAAGCACCGTCCTGAAGGTGCCAGGAAATGAGTCTGAGTCTACGCTGTGAGTGGATCGATGAAATGGAGAGGGACTGATGCTGAAGGCAGAGCGGGCCAAACACAAGTTTTGCAGCTGTCTGGCTGGGTTACTATGAAAAAAGCTAAAGCTAAAGATTTCAAAGGTCAAGGTTTTTACTACAATATTTTATACTACACACAGGAACGCAGTATGCTCTAGTCTGTACACTTGTGCCTTTGTGTGTAAGAGCGAAAAGGGAAGGTGCGAAGAGAATCATCAATACAGTTTTACATTTCGATACACTGTATTAAGAGCTAACATTTCTTCAATATTTTTTTGCTTCACAGTTTTAAGAGTTAACGTAGACACTTGAATGTTTTTATCAAAAGCACATGAAGTAGTTGTATGAGAGGGATCATTTTTGAAGAGGTCTATCTCAAGGAGGTTGCTGGTCTTAGCAACAAATTACCTCTCACAGGGTTTGTTTTTGATTCTGGCCTTTATGCTGACACATGAACAAGATCAAGAAAGTGAGGGTTATAGACACAGACAAGGCTATAAACAAACCCTGAATTCTGGTATTTTTGCTTGAAATTCACCCCAGCTTTCCTTTTGTTCCCCCGCATCTCCCGTCTAGCTCAAACCAGCTCCTTTGCCGCTCCATTCATCTCCAGCTCTCACCTATTCCTGGTGGTCTGAAGCCTGTTAATGCATACACTGGAGTCACTAAGGGTTAGGGTTACTGTCAGGGGTGAAAAAACCTAAGTTGACGGGCAGGAGCGGGACAGGAACTAGTGCTGCCCTTCATTTATTCATTCCCTCCATCAGTCCACCATTATATAAAACAAACACTGATATACCTGCAGGCCAGGCACAAAGGTCATTAAAGGCTAGGAAAACCCTGCGGCGAAGGGCAAAAAAGGAGTTTTATAACGAATGACAGTGAGCGATATGACAGTATTAATCCACACTAAATGTTTCATCTGTCCGTCAAAAGTTCCCCACGTGGATATTGAACATGACTCTTAAAAACAGTTTGAATCTCCCATTTCCTGATCATACATTCTCACAACTCCCTGCTGTCAGGCACTGCTAGTGCCATTGCTACCGCGGAAGTCTCTGTCTCCAGCTATTAATCCAGTCATATGTGCTCGTAGCTTTCTCTATCCCTGCAGCTAAGCCTGGCTGTTATTTACTTGTTAACAATTTCCCTCCTGCCTGCACCGCTCCTCGTTAATTTGGCCCGTAAAGTTCTGTTCTCCCACCACCACCAACACACACACACACACACGCACACACACACTCCTCTACCTCATTCTCTTTCCCCCTGCCTTCCCTGACACTGTGAATTTCTTCTTGCAGTCTATTATTTACATAAACATCCATATTTATAATACTCCTATGCTCATTATAAAAAGAAATGTAAGCAGGCAGATAACAGACATTCTGGAATTCCCAGTGTTGATGAAAATACAGTCCATTTTGCGATGACATAATGTTGCTACTGGTAATAAAAGTGCTTTTGGCAACATTTTGATTTAATTCGTTTTGACCCCATAATTCTAAAAACCTGGTCAAAGCCATGTTATGTGTAACATCTAAATCTAATTTGGACTTACTCTACATATTTGTTTTTACAATACCTTGTCTGCTTGTTGCTAAATCAACAATGGTTAAATGGACTGCATTTATTTCTATATCACTTTTCTAACCTACTGGCCACTCAAAGCACTTTACAGGATTGCCTCACATTCACCCATTAATACACATTCATACACTGCTGCTTGTGACAACCATGCTAAGTGCCACCTGACCACCGGGAACAGTTAGGGTTAGTCGTCTTGTGGAGATAGCGTGGCTTGAACCGTTGCATACTCCAGCCCTTGTTACCCCACTCTACCAACTGTCACCCCTAGGTTCAAATTCATAGGTTCAGTTCAGACCAATCAACCTCTTATGAGGAACTATTGGCAGCTGTGGGCGTGGTTTACATGTAACGACTTTTTGTAGTTAGGCTGTGATAGACGATGGTAGATGGTTTATCCATTCACCTGCAAGTAAAACAGATTTTCAGTATTTGAAGTATTTTTTTATTGCCTGCCCTTTTCCTGATTATTAGCAGTTTTTCCTTGTCCAGGGAGAGTAGCAGGTTAACAGGGTGTTGTTTCCATGTGAAATGTGGGCTTGTACAGCCCTTTGAGACTGTAATGTGATATAAATAAGATAAAATAAAAAAACAATAAATGTGAGTTGATGGTTGCGCAACAAAACATATGGTGTAACAGGTTAGCTAAATCTCGGAAACATCAATATATTTACTGACAGAACCCCCCCACCCTGCAGTATGGTTAAGATTGCCCACTCCCCTGGGATATGCGTCGGGTCCCATGGGATCCCAATGTAGTTCTCTTATACAGTTTTCATCACAGCACCGAAAAATGATGTCCTTGTCATTTTTGCTGCTCAGAGCAATTGAAGGCAAGAAAGAAGTGCTTTAGTTTAGAGGCGTATAAAGGAGCCAGTGGTGGCATTTGTCTTGGCGGGCAATCAAACTTTGTTCTTCATAATGTAGCTCAGAGAGGATCCTGAGAGCCCTGCGAAGGATGTTTCCCAACAGACTGCCATGGATCAGTCATAATAAGGCAGTCAATTAGGCAGTCCATAAACAGCTCTTGGGCTCTTTTCTCTCTCTTTCCACATGGAAGTCTTAGTATTCTGTCTCTTGCTATTATTAGGAACCGATGGGAATAGTAATTGCACTCATTGGGAGAAGACCTAGCCGTCTAACTTTGAAGTTGGCGCTAACTCAAACAATGGATTTATAATGATCTGCCCCTCCCCCACCATAAACGGAAAAGGCAATAGTCAATGATGAGCACAAGACAATCAACACACTTTGGGTAAAGAAAACTGCAATTAGGAGAAGGATGGATGTTGTTATTTGCCACCAAACTGCAAAGGTTAAATTGGCTCTTCTAATTAGACTGGAAGTCTGCCGAAATGTCTTCTTGCTCTGCCATTCGTCCTATCTCAGCCAGCAAAGAAGCAGGAAGCAGGTTTATCCCAGTGGTTGGTACCCTTAAAGTACCTTGATATAAAAATGCCTGTTAAAAGGCATTCATATCTACTGTTGACAGAAGCACTCTGGCTGAAACAGGTTAGGCAGGAAATATCCACCAAATATGAAAGTATTAAAATGTTTTCCCTCCTCCTGTATATGACTTACCTTGAATACCTTTGCAGCTAACAATGCATGGGGTTCCGAATCCAGGACGAAAATGTCTAGGTATATTATAAACGCTATTGATTTATTAAGTATACATGCGATATAGCACAAAATACAAAAACACATGCACAATAACATAAATTCTGAGTATGAAAGCCAAACCTGATTCAGCTCTCTTCATTTCATCTTTGACTGCAATGAAAGTGCATACCTCTAAAAAGGTTAGGTCAGTGTGGTGCTAATGATGGAGAGAATACCTACTTTACCCTTCTAATATACTTGGGTACCCTCCAGTGTTCCAGCAGACCACAGCTTGACCTTCCCTTTAATAATTACAGTAATTACAGAGTTCTTAGTGGCTGCCCCAAGGGAGCTATTAAAACATAATTCTCAACTGCTCAACTCCTTGGCCAACCAAATAGTGCAGTGGCACAAGGAGAACTCAATATGCCAACCCATTCCGCCCTAGGTGGCCATTTCCTCACTGCCCACTACTAAATGGTCTTACCTGGGTCCGATTCAAGCCAGTGACCTTCAGATCTGAGTGTTTTGCTCTGCGGCCTGCATACTGTATCATCAAACAATAGTGTTGCTGTTGTTTCCATTAGACGAGCATGTTAGCCCAGTGATCGAAGACATACAGCCTTGTACCCTGGTTGGACATGGCTTCCTCTGATAGTTTAAATGTTTGAATGCAATTTAACCACTCTAAAATATTATGAAAGCTCTACTGTACCGTTTCACATGAAGCAATCATTAGTTCACCCCCGAAATGCGGAATGTATAAATAACAGTGTTTCAGGGTGGGTATATTGGAAGGATTAATTAGTATGGTGACTGGTAATAAGCCTGTCGTGACATGAGCTAAGATATAAGAGCTTACCATCAGGGTATTATATTTTATTTTGTATTCATTTTCTTGGTACCATAACAAATGTGTGAATCATTTACTAAACAACAACCTTTAAGTGCCACACTAAGAACTGACCATATACTTTGAACTGCACTTTGGGCATTTTGTTTGAGGCAGGGAAAATTAACCAATGCCTTCTAGACTACGTCCTTTGAATTGGCTTGCTAACGATAGTGGCTCTTTGCAGACACAGGGTTGATTGTTTTCTCCTGGAAACAAGTGCTCAGAAGTTCTGTTTAATAGACACCACATTAATGTACTTTCGAAAACAAATTTTAAAACACAATTTTATCTACCAAACTATTTGTAGAAATTGTTATTCCATTCATTCCTGTAAGGTAGGCTAAGTTTGAGCCAATTTACAAGAAAATAGTTCCTATCTTACTGTACCTGAACCCTAACTACCCGTTATATGGGTTAGCAGCTACCACTACTGTATATCTACCTCTATTTACCATATATCATTTCAGAGAGCATACGGAGAGTACATAAACCATCCAGTGTTAGAATATCTTTATTTTAATTTTATTTTGTTGTGTTTACAATGTTGTAGAATTACACACATGTATGTCTTTTTTACATTGTTTTATTTTTATGTATTAATTTATAGCCCATTTGTAGGTTCTTGTTTTTTAGTTGTTTACCTCCTGTCTGTTTCTCGCTAAACGTCCATTACTTACCCCATGACCTCTCCCCTTGTTTGCTTGGCAATGTGTAGCAAGAGCTGCCGAATAAATGTTCAGGTGACCAAAGATTTAATGGGTCCACATCAGTCATTCCATCAATAAAACACAAAGCAGAGCTGACACCAGTTACTATGGTGGTGCCATGACTTAACCTCACTACCCGACACTTTAGAGACGTGCTAGCGACGCTTGCTGCCATGGCTTTTAACCTCCTTGTTATCGTGCCCGCCTGCCGTGTTCAGTGAGTTCGAGTCCGGCGCAGGACTATGCTGTCTGTGTAACAGTGGGTAGCAGGCATAGCCTAGACCGGCGCAGTAAGTTACAGTAAATAAGCCTCACTCAGAATCCTCAAGAGAAGCTGTAGTGACAGATGCTACTGTAGGGCCCATGGGTTGTAGCCTCTTGTATCTAGCTCGCCTGCTTCCCACGCTGGAGTTCCGGGTTTGAGTCCCATTGAGGGAAGGCCTGGTTACTTCCAGTTACAGTAGTGCTGTGACCCAGATGGGAGGTTTAGAGAGGTGAGTGTAACAGTAGCCAACGGGTATACTGCTGTGCAGTGAGTAAACCTCACACCCTTAAGAGACGTGCATATTAGTGTATATTCTCCGTGACCAGGGGTGACTTCAGCACAGCCAGGGGAACAGTACCACCATAGCACTCACAGCAAAGAAGACCCGCTGCTATTTTTATTGTATTCCGCTTCCTTCGGAACGAGTTATAGACAAACCTCCCAAACTACAGCGTTCCCATCGGAGGGCTCTTGAAACTCGAGCTCAATAAAGAAGATATGCAAAGTTGCCCCCTTCTCCTTTTCCTCTGAGTAGCCACGAGCTTCCCTCTTTCACATCAAAGCCATCTCATTGTCTGTGATTCTTTTGACCACCGTCACTGTATGCTATTCAAAAGCCCAGGGCTTTGAAGCTTTCTAGAAGCTCTGTTTTGTCAGGCCTCACTCTTGTCATTTTTACCCATATTAAAGGACATGAGAGGCAGACCCTTCCCTCCAAATGCTGCATCTTACATCTGCTGGGCCTTTCATCTAGCCAGGTTTCCGGTCCTTCTTTCACAAAGAGCCAGACAGACTTACAGAGTACACACACACACACACACACACACACATACATCAGCTCTTATATCAATATACAGTGGTACTCTGAGTCTACAAAACATCATAAACATCAACACAATCAAAACACCATTTTACATTACAAATATTGTAATTGGCATGCCATTGTACTGTACAGCGTGTGAACATTGACAAAAACTGATTATTTTATCCCTCATTCCTAATACTGACAAATATCAAACATCACAACACTAGATTCATTATGAATGTAATTTCAAGAAAGTGTCGCTGAGAGTTGCTATAATACTATGCCGCTGTGTGCAGCATTAGATTTACTTACTATTTATAATTCATAATTGGAATTCTATTATAAATGGCAGGTGGCAGCTATAAAACAGTTTTGTACTAAAATGCTTATGTGGCACTCCTTAACTACTCAGACACAGACGGTGCCTCAATGACATCCGCGCACATTGTATGCTAACGCCGCCGGTATTAACATGAAAGGAATGCCCTCAGATGGCACGGCTCATCTTCCTCAGCGAGGTGCTAAGACCAAAGCAGGGCATGTGACGCTAGCTAACGCAGCGCAGCGGGTTTATATTAGGTATACTTAATGCGATAAAAGCTACATTTTGGCTGCGAATGAGCTCAAGGAGACATCTCTGAAACAGAGCAGCCAAATCCATTGTAGCCAATAGAACTCACAATAGTGGTTTGTTTGAACAGCCCCGCCGTTATGTTAAGTCCTGACATTTGAGTTGAATTGCATTGTTCCTGCTTTCATTTTTTCCCCCTCACAGGCTCCTGGAGAGTGAAAGCAAGTGTGTTTGCAGATGACGCAAACTTGTTTCAGTGACATTATGGTTAGACTAAAAGCAGAGGAAACAAGAAGTCCCAGAGGTAGTCTTTTTATTGTTCTCCGATTCCCTGTAAAGTTCACATACATTACTAGTCTACTTCTGTGTGACTGAATATGCATGCAAGTGCACAAGTGCATTACACACACAGCCATAGGTGAATGCATTATTGTGGCGATATGTGAATACATGTATTTGTTGTTTTTATGTTCTAAGCATGCGTATACACTGGGTTTATGTGTGGTAGTCTTAGTTTGCAGTTTCCATTACTGGTTTAGTGTTGGTTACCATTGTAGTAAAGACTTATTTTATCTACCTTGTTTTAACCCTCCCGCTGTCCTACCGGTCAAAATGACCCAGCACACTACCTTTATGTGCCAGCAGAAGGCGGCAACCACAGCACGGACATATGACGTGTACGTTTGAAACCCGAGGACAGCGGGAGGGTTAAATATTCAAATAAGTTGTATACACTGGGCACTGGTGCTGGCATACAAGACTGTACATAGAACAGCCCCAAGCTATCTCCAAGCAATGGTCCGGTTCCAGGCCCCAAAAAGAGAACTTCGCCACCTCGGCTGGCCGACTGGCAGTGCCACCGTAACGAGGCCTCAAGACTCGCTCATCAAAGTCTCGCCTTTTCTCCGTCTTGGTACCACAGTGGTGGAACGAGCTGTCAGCAACAGTCAGAACTGCGGAAACCCTTCCCATCTTCCATAAGAGACTCAAGACACATCTCTTCACGATCCACCTTGGTACCTCGACAAGCGACCTTGCCACCTCTTAGCACTCCTAATGAAGCCCTGCACTTACTCCTCAGGCTCTTATCTCTCTATTTATAAAAAAGAAATCTATGCACTTTATTAGCTAGGCCATTAACTATTGCACTTTATATGCTTGACTGTGTGGTTGGTAATAGGTATAATGACATTATGCTGCACTTGTTCTATTTAGAATATTGTTTGCTTATAATTGCTGGTGTATGACCTGTCCAACTACTGACAAATGTACTACATGTAAGTCGCTCTGGATACAAGCGTCTGCCAAAGGCCGTAAATGTAAATGTAGACGTAAAATGTACACAGTTCAACACGATATTACGCTGTTATAAACACTTTTAGAATTACTTTATATTTTTTTGGGACGGGGGGGGTCGTAGCTCAATAACTTAAAATATCCATGAATCCATGGTTGTGTGCGTGCGTGCGCAGTCTCTCCCCTGAATGGGAGCAGTCCCTGCTGGCTGGCGTGCCCCCAGTACGATCACGTCTCAGGGTAACTAGTACCTGCGGCTGAAAAGAGAGATGAGGAGGGGGCCAAAAAGAAATAGGTAGGAAGATTGTGTGTGCTGCGCTGCCACAGAAGAAGCAAAATGAGCCAGAGAGGGCCCAGGGGAGACCACCTGGGAGTAAGGGGAGGTTGGGGGGAGGGCTGCGGAGAGAGAGACAGGCAGAGGGAAACTAAGATTAATGACGCTCTGGAAAGCAACTGCTCCTGCTGGCCCCGGGCTCTAAAGACAGTGTGTGTGTGTGTGTGTGTGTGTGTGTGTCGGGGGTGTTTAGTTGCTTAGTTGCTGCATGGCTGTTGGATCAGCAAGGGGTGTGTCTCCCGTGCCGGGGGAGCCAATAGTATGCCTTAGGAGAGCCTTGCAGGATGCCAGGCAGGGGGGCTGGCGGTGGCAGGGCCTCGGCTCCACCTCCACGCGGGCCGTTTGAGATGAGTAATAGCGTGTGACCCCGAAGGACCATCCTGCCCGGGCCCCCAACACCCTTGAACAGAGATCACAGGGGGGAGAGCTTGATAGCTATATGAGGATGCCACCCCGCCACTGGCTCCCGCCGCACATAAATCACCCTCGCGTACGCAGGAGGGGGACAGATCGCATGCAATCGGCCCCCCAATCATTGCACTTTTTTTTTTGTTTTTTAACGCTTCTCCTGAGGTGTGGGCACGGCGCGCGCTGGTTCCCGGCGGGCACGTGACCCTGCCCCCCCCCCCCCCGCGTCCCTAACGGAATCGGACGGCTCGAGGAACCGATAACGCGGGGCGCCGCGCTAACTTTATTCCGCGGCCCGTTTTCTATCTGTCATGATCAGGGAAGCGCCGAAAGAAATATGCCCGGCGCCGGCAGACTATTGAATCAGAGTGCGATGTGTCGGGTTCACCGGCTAATGGATGGAAGGCTTGGGGTGTACACTGGACGGTATGGAGGCAGCGGAGCATTCCGGAATGGCTTTATTATGGGCCGGAAACACGCGCCGCGTGAGGTATGATGGCATCTCAGCGGTGCTTCCCCACATTCTAAAGATTAGTTCCTATCGCACGTCCGAATATATGTGCACCAAATTCAATTGCGTACTTTGTAAAAAGCATAGACAAGCAGATATATGGGAGAAGTAGTGGGAGTTGACAGTTAGCCATTATAAACTGGTACTGGAGGAAAGAGTGAGATGACGACTATTGTAATGCACAATAGAACGTTACACAACAGGATGTTTATTGTATTTACAGGCGGATTCGATATTTGTTTCTTTAAGTTCTTGAATTACTGTTCCTGGATGTTTTACCAGCAGCCTCGTCTCAGACAACAATTTGTCTTACTAAATCTCTCCCAATGAAGTCTGGTGATTAATTGCATAAGCAAGGCAGGAGATAAAGCTGCAACAGAGTATATTGTTCATGTTTACCATCAACATAATCAATCCATAAGTGATCTCAGCAGTCAGCCTGGACTCGTACGAAACAATATATCTATAAATATATATATATTTCTTGGGAAACATATTCTTATAACACATCCTGGATAAATGGTATATACTCTACTATACGTACACCTACAAATCTTCATTGTTAGAGGCGTTTGTATAGATTTTCTGCCAAAAGGTTTCTCGCGGCTGTCCTTAAAGGCTACAGAACGACGTGAACAGTTCGAATAAACAGCCTCTGAACTTTCACCTTCGCATGCACCCTTTGACCGAGTCTAAGGGAGAAAAGAGCATCTTCGACATAACCTCCCTGAAAAACTCACCTCACTTTCCAAAGTTCCCAATGCCCCACAATCTCAACCTTGCTATCTCGCTCTTTGTTTTTGGCCACACCGATAATCAAAACAAAATTAATTCACATAAGATGAATCCTTATTCATCATTTTGGCTATCACATGCCTGTGAAAAGTGTCAGTGCCGCAATACTAAAAAAACGGAATAAAAGTGATATCACAGCAAACAGCGACAAGAAGTTTGGGACTGTATGTACAAGTGCTGCACGAGTGCTGCCGTGACAGGCACAGAGGGCAGACGGGTGCGCAGGATGCTGGGGGCATGTGCACACCGGCCCTGGCCTCATGTAGGGCTGGCTGTCAGACCCGAGTCACCTCCAGACGCAGCCGCAGGCTGCTGGGAGGAGTAATGAGCAGCAGGCAGCAACGCTGGACCCTTAATGGAATTACACAGGGAGACGTTAATCTAGGCAGACCAGGTGGAGAATTAAACATGATCAGAGCGCTGCAGTGCACAGAGTTAGAGAGAGTTAGGGGGAGATGGAGAGCGGCAGAGAGGGAGAGGGACAGAGGGAGAGAGAGAGAGAGAGAGAGAGAGAGAGAGAGAGAGAGAGAGAGAGTGGAAGACAAAAACACGATTAGTGTCATCGTTTTCGCTCGTGTAGTTCCATACGTTATAAGACACAATTTACCTTGTTTGTTGATGTACCACATTAGATGAGGTACACTGTCTGAGTTGATAGTGTGGCCAAGCCAAACATTTTGAAAATGCCCCATTTCATTTCCTGGGGACATAGACTGTTAGTGTGTGCGTGTGTGCGTGTGTATGTGTGTGTACGTGTGTGTGTGTGTGTGTGTGTGTGTGTGTCTGAGTGAGGTGTAGCCGATTTGCCCAACACTGATACATAACCAATATACAATAACTGTCTGGCCGAAGCCATCAGCCAGACACACGGGGTGGCAGAGAAAGGGGATTGAAAGGATCCTTTGATAATCAGCCAAGCCTAGAGGTCAGTGAGTGCTTCATTTGAACGAAACAACAATTAAATTACCGTCTGCAGTATTGCAGGCTTTATTAAATCTCCTATTGCAAAGTAACTATTTCCAATTTGGCCTCTGAAGCTGCAAACTGATTCATTGTTTGGGCTGTCTAGATGCTATTCCTATAACATATGACCTTGTCTTTAAAGGTGTTTGACATCTTAATTGGGACAGAAGACAATTGGGGGATAACTAAGTAAAATTAAGTTAAAATAAGATTTGTTCGGCCATGAAGAAATGTAATTATTGCGCAAACCCATTGTGGTTAATTAAAGATACGGCATCCTGACCATATTGGAGCCACTAGTCCAGATGGCTGCCCGAGTCCGTTATATTATGCCCGCAGTGAGTCTGTATGCTAAAGCTGGCCACAAAGGTCTGTGTGAGAATTAAAAATGTTGTTGAACAACTGTCGAATATGGTGGGAGGAGACAATGATGAAATTAAACTAAATAAAGTAATCCCTGCTTGTAAGGTCATACAAAAGGACCTCACACTGATTCATCTCGGAAATGAGCCGGGGAAGATTTGAACACTGGAGCGTAAGAGCAGACAGATAAAGTGAAATTTGTAATATATGTTTCAACTCATATCAGTACTGTATATGCCCACGTGTGTTAACATACCCCATGAGGTTTTATGATTTAGATCAAACAAAAAATTAATTTCCATATTTAAAACACCACAATTCAATTAGCTAGTTTGAACCTTACTGACTTCAACAACAGTAAAACACAGCCACAAATGCACAGACAGTTGGAAATTGCCAACGGTCTCCCCATTAAACAAGGCCCCAGTCCAATGTCAGAGCAGTGAATTATGGCCTGTTCCATCGGTCTTTAGGGCTCTGCAGCCTGGACCACTCTGCTTGACTGTGTGTGTGTCTGTGTGTGTATCTGTGTGTATACTGTGACTCTAGCTGCAGGCATCTGAGAGCTCCCCAATCAGGGAACCTGGACATTTACATTAATCCTGCTCTAACCTCTGTGGAAACTAACTATTTCACACTACTCAGACAGATAGAATGTAGACAAGTTTGTTCTGAAGAGACCTTATTTGACTACAGTCATTATATTTTTAAACTTAATTATTCCATATAGGTTATTGGGTTACAATAAAAAGAACCATTTGAAAAACATACATAATGTTGAAAGACCACAATAATACAGTTAATCCATTGCTTTAGCAATACAGTACTGGTATATAGCACTAACAATATTTTTTTAGGATAAAAACATCAACAAAACTTTTATTTTTCCCAGCAAATACACTGCTATAAATCACTCAGGAAGAAGTAATTCTGCTTCTCCATCTTTGAGTCATTCTATTTCACATCTCTACTCCGACAGCAGTGTTAAGTGTAGGTGCTCTTTGATGGGCTTGTGGATTCAATCCAACCTCTATGGAGACAAGGAAATCAGCAGCAAATAACGTTTTTTTTTAACCAAAGAGGGAAAGGCAAGCGGAACAAGTAGAGTGCCTCAGGGAACAACCTTATTTCTTCCAATCTCTCCACACAATCATCCACTTAGCCCACCCTGGCCAACCACCCAACATACATTACCACAGACACACACACACACACAATACCATAATGCATCTTACTGTAGCTTAGCAATGCTAAGTTAGGAAAACAGACACACATACTGTAGACAGACAGATGCTAAGGTAGACAGACAGAGAGAGACAGACAGACAGACAGACAGACAGACAGATAGATAGATAGATAGATAGATAGATAGATAGATAGATAGATAGATA
>JAODUG010005815.1:0-28931 GCA_027564795.1 Aphredoderus sayanus | reverse complement strand
GCTTGCTTGCTTAATAAATCTGATATTGTGTTGGTCATACTATACAATTTATGGCTTGTCTTTGTTGAATAATACATTATATAAAGATCGTTAAAAAATAATCGGCTATTAAATCGCAATCGCAATATTGCTTAAAATAATCGCAATTAGATTATTCTCCAAAATCGTTCAGCCCTAGTGTGAAACACACTTTTTACTGCCGCTGTTCATTTTTGGAGATAAAGTGCCAGCGTTTTCGTTTGCCTAAACTCTGTTGTGTCTAAATTGCACAATGTGTGCGTCGATTGCCAGTGGATTTTGCCCGTCCTGGCATAACTAATGCGGATAATTAGTCAGCTTCACAATATGCTGCTCCGCTTCTCGTTCATTGTGCTCGAGTGTGCTATGGGCTATACTGAATATGGCTGTGGCTATCTTCAGCTTTCAGTTGGAACAACACGACCTCGGGTGTGAAATTGCTTTCATACAACAGTTATACACGCACCATTTATTAGTAGGCCATCAGTAGGCCTGATAAGTGACAACAGATTAAGATTTGTGTGTTTTATTACATTTATATAACTGTTGCCAAGCAACACAAACATTTCTTGCAGGACCACTACATGTTACTTTGTGTCTTTTATCATCCCCTTCATCTTCTCCTGCGACTATTCATAATTTAACTCAAATGATATTTGTGGTAATGTAATTTTAAACATTAATGTAGCGGCAAACAACTATTTTCTATGTAAAGATATAGTGAAGTAATTGCGTCCTTAGCAGAGAATGACATCACACTCCCCCTGTGTGTGTTGTAATCCCAATTTCTTTGTTTGGATAGCTGGTCCAGCCACAGGTGCATGTTGGTGCGTGTCTATGTGTGTGTGGGGCCAACAAAGCAAGTGCAAGTGCAAGTGTGAAATATAGAGTCAAAGTCAGGAAGAGCCACTTTAATAATACATGGAAAGCAAAGTAACATCAGTATGGTTATATTAATAGTCTGCTGATCTGAAAAATGATCCGTGGCTCAAAACCATGATACGATTCGAACCCTGAATTTTGTGATCCGTTGCACCACTAGTGGATATGCGCCTCTTTCTCACAGCTATGACTTGCAGTCTCACCGGTTTGATGGCTTTGCTACACCTTGCTCTAGCAGACAGAGGGCCGACCTCTCCCATGATCCTGTCTCTCCTGAACACTCCCTCATGTTAAGAATGAGATGCAAGAGCTACAACCATGTGACAAAGCAGTAGCACTTGCTGTTATAGTAATTATTAGTTACTTAAACTTTTCTTTATCAACTACAGTTTTTTAAATGTGTTTGATTGTTTAACTAACTTAGAGTGTGTGGTATTAACAGTAATACATGCTTTACAACCACCATTCTTCAAGCCTGTTAAATCTGACAGGTAGAATTAGCCCACGGGGCAGGGAGGAAGGAGAGCTAAAGAACACAGGATGTTTCTTGTTCAGTGTCTATTATGGTATTTCTATTCATCCACTATGATATTATTAATATGAATATAATTCATTCATTCACAATCCATTGAGAGGCTGTTCTCCATTTAGGGCTTAATTCTAGTGAATCTTTCGTTCATTTTCAATTTCTTTCAAGAATTTATAAAAAGAAAATGATCTGCTGCAACACAAGTGAGTCTCAGTCTCTGAGACAGAGCTGCATGACATACACTGGTGGTCAATACTCTAACCAGCTGTCCAATGATTTAGAGAACACAGGTTTCCATCACAATGGCACCAATTAGAAATATAATGCATCTCACAGTCTGACCCCTGGGCTCCTCCAGAAGACATAATTAGATGGACCCAGCCGAGAGGCCAGGGTGACTGTTTACTTACAACCAGACGCCTTTAATATGCTGGCAAGACTAATAAACACATAATGGGATTTTCACACAATGAGCCCTTTGACAACAGTACAGTGTAGATGGGAGCAGTCCAGCCACACAGAGGAGTGTGTATGTATGTGTGCATACGTGTGTATTTGTGCAAGCCTGCTTGCATGTGGATAGCATACAAATGGACTAGTTAAATCAGTCTAACTTTAAGCCTGCGCTCTGTCAGCTGACTGTCCTAATCTGAAAGAATCTTCTCTGTCTCTTCATGGCAACGGGCCTTTACTGCCGTTAACCTCTGTATCATCATCCAGTTCAGAGTCAAACATGGACTTGTAATGTAAAGAGAATATTGCTAAATTATGTGAGAACAGCAGAAACCATACATTCCTTATTCAATTAGATACCCTAAACTATTTCTTTTTTATTTATTCATTATTTAATGTTAGGAATCTTTTTAAAGAATTCAGCAAATGGCCCCAAGTCTCTGGTTGGGTGATGAAAAATTCCTGTGGCTATAGCTGTGTTTGTGCTATACTGGAGACATTGACAAAAAAATAATTTGTTAGCAAACAATAAAATATATCTAGTGCAGGTCTGTAAGACAAGAAAATATGCCTATTGCAGCATTTTATGCTGTAAGAGATGGGCAAAATAATGTAGAAATATGTCATGTGTTAACCAACCACAAAATTGCCCCAATTGTGTAATCTGAACTGGTATAAAAAAAAAAGAATTTAGCATTTTGAATGATGTAGCTTTGTCAGCAACAACCACGGACGTTTTTCCATTCTGGTAAAGTTATTATTTTCACATTTATAGATTATGCATGTACAGTAATGTCATCCCTCTAATCATAATGTAGGCAGTTTTGGGAACACACAAGCAAACACACACACACCTGCACACCAGTTTTGTATCTGACCTTCAGTTACAGGGACAGAATGGCAAACACTGATTAAGGAATGCAACTATCAAATACTGAAGTGCCAGAATGTTGAAATTCCACAGCTCTGGGAACAGACACACAGAGTGCTTCACATCGCATTACAAGAAATATGATAGGTGCACAAATCAGCAGTGGTGCGTTTTCATGGGGGTTCAGGCTTGGGAGTGGCAACTCAATTATAAAGACAGCTCAGCCTTAATTACAAACTCAAAGGTGGAAGACATAGATCATGAAGGTCTGCAACCCTCTTGATCTATAAAGTCCTTACAGTCATTGAAGGTAAAACTTTTTACTGAATATTCCCAAATATAAGGACAGAGGAATATGTTGTGATAAAAAATGTATTAACAGAATGTTTCATATTCATCATAATAAACAACCATAGCAACAAAACAGTGCTAAATAACTCCTCTCTCACATGTCAATTCTCTCCTTCTCACTTCAGCTGAATAAGAAAGTAAGAAAACCCTTGAGATATCTGAAAAAAAGAACATCTTGGAGGTGGATTGTTATTGTTCCCAGGCAGTACTGGTGCACTTTGTCAAACAGAGGAGGCTTTAATTCCACATTCTGTGGCTGAGTAGAACCTCATGGTCCTGTGGACATGGTTAGGATTGATATCCCCTCCTGTCATACTGGGTTGGGACGCAACAGCATTCTGACGTGTTAATCTGTAACCGGGCTCCATTGGTTCAATTTAGCAAGTGTATGTTCTCTAGTCTTGTTACAGTCTAATTACAGAGCCAGATAATCTCACTCTTACCTGCAAGATCCTGTGCCATTTGCGAAGGTCTGACATGTAGCATTGTTGACACAGGGCTTCACATCATCCACACACTGCAGAGCTGCAAGAGACAAAGTAGTGGTTAAAATAAAAAAGAATCGGGTAGGCAAACCACACTCAGTTGTTATACTGTACAAACTCGCACATATCTAAAGTCAATAACTATTTTAAAACATTCAGTCTTAAAAGGTGGAGTCATGTATTCTGGAGAAAGACTCTTGATATTTGAAATCTAACAGAAACAAAAAACACCTCTCCCTTCAATGTCATAGGGTGCTCTCTCAGAAGCTCTACCCACCACAAATTACACGCATTGCCAAGTCTACGATAGTGTTGTGTGGTGCAGCCTGAACCACTTTGTTTGTGTTCCCATTTACAGATCCAGGGCTGTGTGGGAACACCGAATTCTTTTTCAGTGTATTTAGCTTACAGTTGCTGACTCCACCTTTAAATATGTGAACGTTTTCCCCTCACATACCGACTAGGTAGCTTTTAAATAGTTTTCATTTTACTGAGATCCAAATTTAGATTTGCTCTTAAGAAATTCTGCCTGAAAGTCTCCCTTCTATCTCCAAAGAACCACGGGCTAACCAGGGATAACCAAGGATGTTATTAACTAAGTAAGTCAGGGTGCAACTCAACCAGTGGCCACAGGGCAGTCAGACAGCAAGACAGAAGTGAGCCTTGACAGCGGAACACAACAAAGCTTAACTATCTGCTTGCCAGGGAGACACTCCGGCCCGGACACATCCTCCATTGTGTGGCCTCAAGGCCACCAGAGACCCAGGGCTCAAGTGGTCTTCACACACACCATGCTGGCACAACATGCCATACAGAAGAGGGCATTTGTCAGCGTGATATGGTAACCAGTTGAAGCCCGCTATTGTGAGTAGTGTGATATATTAACATCTCATCCTTCCTAGTCTTTAGACTACATATGTCACACACAGTTCTTAAAAGTTAGTGTGGGAAGGTCAGATGATTTCAAAGCAACCAAGTCAAGCTTCACAAGACACACTACAGGAAGTGAGCGCTTACTTCCTGTGTCTACATTAGTCCGTGTCAGTCAAACTGCAAAGTGCTATTCAAAATGATAGGCCTACACAATCTAATAATAAATCGTCAACCACACTTACCTAACACACAGTTTTTTCAACTTAACAGGAGTAAACAGGCCCTTAGCTTAGAATCAGATGCCCTCTGCACACCACCAAATGCCAGGGGAACCATCCCATTGACCTATGCATATTATTTAACATATGAAATACCAGATTAGAAAAAGAAAGGAAACAATTAGATGTAAAATGCTGATAAATGTAACGTGACTTAATTTCTGTTTATTTAAAACTACACAGTTTTGTTGATACATAATTTAAATACAATTGCTTGCTTGTCTGCCTGTCTCTATGTGTTAATTTTATCAAGTCAGATTTCTTGTGCAAACTTGGTGAATAATTAATATTCTCATTGTGCAATCTAAGTAAAGCAACAGTGGGGACAGTAGAGGGTAGGTTTTACATCTAAACTGATGCTTGCATGATGCATGTGGGATCTTGACCCCTGAACCATTCCTGAACAATCCGGAGACTAGTGTTGAAGTAATGCTCTACGGTCGACAGCAGATGGAACACTCCTGTGTTGGAGGCCAGCCCACCAGGCATGAGCCATTAGATATGGAGACACGTGCACCTAAAACCACCATGAAATTCTTAAGTCCAGCATTCAACACATGTTGAGCTTACACACAGAACAATTGCCGTGTGTCCACCATAAATACTAAGCTAGTGCATCTATTTCTTGACCACACATGCTTGTTTGAAACAGTAGTTCTGGACGGAGGCATGAAGCATTGCAGCACAGCAAACAGTGCACAAAGCATGAAAGAAGAAAGTCAAAATGAAATTTGGAAAATGTTGAAATAGGCTACTGTGAACTAGTTTCTGGTGTTGCATGTGCTACTTTCAAGGTTTGAGCATTAATGTGAGTTATCTGTAAGTACATGGAACTTAAGGCCTTCAAAATGCAGCAAAAGTGTGCAGTCTTTAGGTATAGTGTAGGAGTAGGGAAGGGTTCATAAAAGCAGCACACAACGTTGTTGAGGGGAAAAACTGAATCAAGTAAATGAGAGACAAAGGCAAGAGGTGGGGGGGGAGCTAAAGGTTTGCTTTTGTCCTCCGACTGGTCTGACGAGCTCTCCATACATATGCTGTCATGAAGCCAGACGCAATGATCTCACCGGATTTGGGATGGTCTAGCCATTATTACGCTGTTTCCACTGCTCACACACATATCACAAATAAAAACGTGCACATGCACATGAAAGGCTGATTAAAAATGTTAAATAAAAACGTAACTTGCAATACAATACAATATCAATACAAAAACATTCCATCCTATCTAGCTAATGGCAGTTCTCACACTACCTATCAGGGGTCATGACGAATTCACATGGATCAGAGCCTTGATAAGGAGCGATTGACAGAGTAAACAGTGAAACCAGGGCTGGCTGGTGTTAAGCGGTGAGAATGGTACTGGAGGTAGTTGACTTAATGACAACAACATTACACACACACACACACACACACCAAAATCCACATTCCTGCACTCTTCTCACTCTTCCTCTCTGCAGCTTATGGGCATGGGATGGAGAAGGAAAAGAAAGGGAAAAAAGGAGCACATGAAGAAAGGGGGCAGAACGAAAGTAGGAGATTTACAGTGGCTGCCTTGCGGCTGATGGGGTCGGGGGCTGGGATCCGTTGCCTATGAGAGTGAAAAACTGGAAGGAGGCTAATGTGAAGCAGAGACTTCATCTGCACACACACACACTACTTACACATCTTACAAAAGAATGCCTATATAAACATACACTCCCAAAAATACATAGAAACAGACACAAACGCCATCCCAGACATATCTGCACACACTTGCACAGCCATGCAAACAAACACAACAGACCTTTTATGGCACCGTTGGTCCTGTCTGTAGTAAAAATATCTAAATTATCTAAATACTACATTGCCATTTGTCTTGAGGGCTTTGCCTTTAGAATTGTGCAAATCTGCCCAGTATTTCACTTACTGAATGGCAACCTAGGAAATGCATTCAGGGACGATAATGCACTGAGCCCATCCATCCATCCATCCATTCTCAACCGCTTATCCGAGGTTGGGTCGCGGGGGCAGCAGCTCCAGCAGGGAACCCCAGACATCCCTTTCCCGAGCCACATTAGCCAGCTCTGACTGGGGGATCCAGAGGAGTTCCCAGGCCAGTCTGGAGATGTACTGAGCCATTTAAATGAATTCCCTTTGGGGCCAATGACTGAAAAGGATCTAGCTATTCAATCACTGTGCACAACCATTTATACTGTATATTGTGTTGTATTTAACACTATTATCCTATGAAAATAGGATCCTATTCTATTATCCTACTAGTGTGACACATGTTTGTCAAATAGCAGTTAAACCAGCAGAGAAAAGTAAAAGTTAGCAGTAGGGAAAAATGTCCCACTAAAAAGAATATTGGTCATCAAATATGTATATCATGTATGTGGTCAATAGATTCAGGACCCACCAGGCCTTAAACAGACAGCTACAATCACAGCCTTCTTACTATGTAGTGAACAGACATTTAGAAGGGGGAGTCTGGTCCGGTTGTGTTCAGCTGGCATTTCGCTGGTTCCTCCCTGAGCACTCGCCATGCTTTGTCAGTGAAACCACAGCCAGCCCCTTGGGAAGACCAGGCTGTCATAAGCAGCAGCAATACAAGGGCCGGGAGGGGGGGGCAGAAAGAAAAGGAGACAAGAAAGGGAACAGAGAGCGAGAGAGAGAGAGAGAGAGAAAGAGAGAGAGAGAGAGAGAGACGGGCTTTAGGCTGAGCTGAGGATTGAGATGGGGAAGTAATTACCAAGCTACAGACAAAGACTGCACACGAATGGGCGTCCCAGAGCCTTGGCACACTGCCATACCAGGAGAGGGCAGGAAGTTGTTCACACAGAGTGAGGAAGTAACCCCATTTCCTGGAATTGCTGCATAAACCACTATCCAGCAGGCATAGAGGTTGCCATAGACGTCTGCAATAAAGTAACCATAGCTCAGCATGGGAGGAGAGAAACTAAGCTTAAACGAAACAACAGTACCCCTAGGGGAACCATCGCTGGCCCACAGTGGAAGTACCATGCAAGGCCTTTAGGTCTTCTTTGCCAAGTCAAGTGGAGAATGAGAAAGACTTAAGCAGCAACTAACTAGTTAAGGACAACAGAAAGTGTAACGTAAGACACTAGTCTTGCTGGTGGTTCTAACCTGGTTCTAACCAGCAAGATGGAGGCCAGGCTGCTATAATTATGTGGAGGAGTTAACAGGCCTCATCTAAAGCTGAGTACACATGGAGGGCTGTGCTGTGTTAGTACAGGAGGATTCACACTGCAATGCTGGCTGTGTGTGTGTGTGTGTGTGTGTGTGTGTGTGTGTGTGTGTGTGTGTACGTGCGTGTGTGTGTGTGTTTTTTTTAAAGAAAAAGGGGGACTTCACAGAACAGTACACCAAATTAATTTAGGGACTTTCCCTTTTCCTAGACCATTGGTATTCATTTTTTGCTACAAAATATGTCTTTTGATTCAATGAAAAGCTATAATACAGACTTAATAAGATGTAATTCAGTCCTGTTAACTATATTTTATATCTGGATTTAGTCCATCCACTATTAAAATCAGCTTATAGTACTCTTTTTAGAAAATAATTTCTTCAAATCAATAAGGTTACCACTGACTTTTAGGTATTGAGTCCAACAATATCTTAGAAAGCCAAGTGCAGAAAATAATGAGAACATAATACTAAACACTGTTCAGCAGCATCATTTCTACCATCATTGAGGTTGATAGTCTTGCCCAGTCTTGCCCTGTTTTGACTAGCACATATTGCTGTGTTTACATTAAATGAATGTATTCTCCAGTGATTTGAGCATGAACAAGAACACAAAATCATACAGTATATCTAGATAATAAAACAAAAACAGTGTTTTATCTATGTGCTGCCTTCGAAGAGGCATATGTCCGCACCCTGCAAACATATTCAGTCAATACAATTTAGTATGATTTGTCAAAGTTAGCTAAATATATAGACTATCAAATAGATACATAACACTGAATGTACGGCAGTAAGTTATTACAATGTTACTAGATAATTATAATGAGCTATTAACATTACACTGACAATATTCACTGGCTGTTGGACCAGTGCTTAGGGAACATCATAATTTCTACTAGTGCTGCAAAGGGTTTTAAGAGCAGTAACTCAGGGCCTACACTTCGGCCTACATTGCAGGCCTTACAGTACATTAGCACGAGAGAATGTCTGGCCAATTTTTCCCTGCCCACCTAACTGCTTGCTGCAAGCCACACCTGCCACTGTGTCAAAAACTGGGAAAATCATCAGAAGAGAAAGAATGCTGTGTGATGGAGAGTAGCAGAGACCTGGGGTGTACAGTCTACCTGTTGTCTATTTATGCCAAACCATGCCAAAGCACCTCTACTCACTATAGTAGAAAAACCTTCCAGAAAATGTCCTTTCCCTGTCCCGATGTGTCCTGGTCGGCTATATACCCTGGAGTCTGCTATGCCTGCCTGTCTCCAGGATTACTGGGCTGTGCTGGCTGGAATGCAAGCTGCATTAATTCCCTATGAATTTGCTAACCTGTTCAACAGTGCAGACAAAACACTTTGTAATTACCATGACCTTCACAGTCAAACTCGCCTTGTAGTATTGCAGCATGTATTGCACCTACCAAGCTTCCTTTAGTGTATACTGTTTTCTATCTAAATGTACCAGAAAAATGTACAATCCCAATTCCAAAAGAAGCTGCAACGTTGTGTAAAATGTTAATAAAAACTATGATTAGCAAATCCTTTTCAGCCTATATTCAATTGAATATACTACAAAGACAGGTATCAGATTCAAAGTGAGTGAATATTTGCAAAAAATACAATAAAGTTTATTAGTTTGAACATTAAATATCTTGTCTTTGTAGTGTATTCAATTGAATATAGGTTGAAAAGGATTTGCACATCATTGTATTCTGTTTGTATTTCTGTTTT
Source organism: Aphredoderus sayanus (assembly GCA_027564795.1). Classification (NCBI taxonomy): domain Eukaryota; kingdom Metazoa; phylum Chordata; class Actinopteri; order Percopsiformes; family Aphredoderidae; genus Aphredoderus; species Aphredoderus sayanus. The sequence goes on along the minus strand of JAODUG010005815.1, from coordinate 19,275 downwards.
ACACAACATCCCAGTTCATTGGAATTGGGGTTGTACAGTATATCAGGATCAACTACAAATATATATTGTAGAGCCTAGTAGAACAGGTCTACACCGCACTGCCTGAACCACAAACTCATATGAATGCAATATATAGCCCACTCAGACATACCTGGAACCTAATATTAAAGTAACTCAGCTACTGAACTCATATAGTTTGCTCCCCTAGCGTGCTTGTTATCCTGTAAACATTATTTTCAGGATAACAAACTTCACTCCCACTCCAGCACCCAACTGAAGCATATAGTATGTGTCGATTGCCCACACTTTTAACAGCATTACTAATCCAAAAGGTGGAGAGGGCAGACCAAATGTAACATGGAATATGAATAGGCTAGGCAGGCAAATCAGTACATTACAGGTTCTACAGAAGGGATGAAAAAGTAGAAGAGAGGGAAAAGGAGGAAGAGAGTCATGGCGGGTGCAGTGTGCCACATTAATAACTCTGCCATCAGGCAGTGGGTTGAGTTGGTGCTCAGTAAATGAAGCAGTGTTGCGGGTAGCTCAATAAACAGCTTTGTGTGCAGACACGCGGGTGAAGCATGGAGCAAATAAATCACATTTCACACCAGGATCCAGCACAGGGCAGATACAAGGAAGCCACGGGCGGAACAAGCAGTGGCCTTTGTTGATTTTTATCCATGTTGAAACGCAAGCACATGCCCATCAGAAGTCTGCCGTTCTCACTGGGCAAATATGCAACCATCCCACACCACAGAGGCACACGCGTCGTGTGCCATAGTACTGACCCTTTTCAGTACTATTCAGTGTGTGTGATTGTACTATTAGCATAGACTATTAGCCTATAGGAACACCACATCCTTTAACACTTAGTGTAAAGTTATTGGATCCACAACCATTACAATAAAAGTTGTTGACTGAAATAACAACAATAAAGATGAGGGGGTAAAAAAAACAAGGAGCTATTGGTGTATAGGTATGGAAGGGTTGGTTAGTATTCCTGCAAGGCATGAGGGCACTCACAATTTGGGATTAGAGACAGAACAGATAAATTGATTGAAACAAAAACATAGACTAGAATTGTTTGTGTGTGTGTGTGTGTGTGTGTGTGTGTGTGCGTGCGTGCATGTGTGTGTGTGTGTGTGTGTGGTGTATGTAAGAGTAAGCTTGGAAGTGAGAGTGACAGAGAGAAAGAGAGAAAGAAAGAGAGAGATAGCAGGGAGGGAGGAATGTGAAACACCAACAGCAACATTCCATCCGCTTCTCCTTGCATAGCCTGCAGCGATTTCACATTGTCTTCTCCTCGTTTGTGTAACTCCTCTGTTCACAGATTGCTCTGTTCATCTAGTCTGTGTTAAAATGTGAGAAGGCACAGCCTGGCCACACATAAAAACAAATGTGTATTGTATGAAATAATCCTCTTGACACAACTTCAAAGGCCAACATCATTTGTAATGCATAATTTCTCAATATAGCAACAGACCTGCATCAGATGTTTTTTTTTTTTTTTTTTTTTTTTTTTATTAACTAAAATTACATGTGTAAAAGTGATTTTTTGTTTATTAAACTATCTAAAAATAACTTCTCAAATATTTAAAAATATGTTACAGGATTTATATACTGAATAAAAAAACAGGCAAACAAAACTTGCCAAAAACAACAATTTAAAGCTAAGAGTTAAGGTAAGAGTTACTGTAAGTATATTTGGGATTCTGGGGATACATTTATTGGTACAAAATCTGTGGATTATGATCAAGCTCAAACTATTACGTCTGAGTAAAGTTAACAAAGTGTCCATTTTGAATTCTTTCTCATGTAATGGACGAGCTCGTGTTGTTCAACATCTGGGCAGCGGTGCGATCACGAGTCTCGGCCTACATACTATAACCACATTATGACAACAGTATATGCTTGCATTTTTCTTACATCCTACAGGTCGCATTCACACGTCGGCCTTCTAGAAAAATAGCATCAGTCTCTTCCCGTAAAAGCACTACAGTATGCCTATCGCGGTTGTCATCAAACACATAGTAAGTAAACAGTAAGTCAACACACGGCATATTGGAACGCACGAGACTAAACGTAAACGTTTTCATATGCTTATAAAGCCCAATCTATCTTCTTATTGATTTGGTTACAAAAGCAAACCAATTACCACCACACACACAAACACACACACATGAAGTATAAGTATCAGATGGTAAACAGGGACACGTGTGGTACCGAATTGGTTCCTGTCTACATCCACAATATGTATTAGCCTACACAATAGGCCTATATATGCTATATATAGGCTAGTGTGTCTGTAATAAAGCAAAGAGCAAAACACATTTAGACGAAGTAAAAAAAAAAAAATCTAATTCAAAATGCAACATCAAGGCAGATCACTGAAATGCACCCGAATATTTCATAATACACAATGCTGCCGTGTTGAACTGTCCAGATTTCTGGTAAGACAACCATACTCACGGGGGAACCAGTTCTAATAAGACATGATCTCAGATGCATGCGAAAAGTGTAACGCACTGTAATAAAAACACCTGGTGGATAGCTTATAGTTCAAATGCTGTTCATTTTAGAAAACTTACCCAAAGACAGGTGAAAATAAGAAACTACGAAGATTATTGCTTTTCCCGAAGAGAAACCGGGTACTTGGCCCATATTTTCTGTAAAATCCACATAGGTTCGCCAGCGCAAGGCTGAGCTGTCTCCGAGTAGATCGACACTCAAAACTTTAGTTGGAAGTGGCTCGCATACAAATGGCACTATACATTAACAATGTATAGTGACGATTAAGAATTTCAACTTATTTTGAAAATCTTAACAATGTGCCGTTAACGTCAAACCAATAAAAATATATTATATTTTCGTTTGTAAAACTCCGTACTGAAAACTTTCTTCGTCTAGCCTTTCCAGTTCACTCACTGAAAACTCAGTGAGACAAAAATCACATATTCTTCCGCATAAGTCAACGGGGATCTATATTGATACATAAGCGATATGTTCCATTAAGGTTACATACAATTGGAGCGTATTAAATACCTGTTATATCATAGTTATGTAACAGTTTTGGAGATATCTGTGAATTAATCTTTGAATACAAACATTCAATTTTGAGGACTAATTTATTTATCTTCCTTCTGTCGCCGTGGCGGAGGAATTTTCACTCATTTTACTCCTCAAAGCATGTATGACTCAAAATTAACCCATTAAAGGTATTTTTAACGTCCCCATACTTGATGACGTTATCTGTTATGTTTGATCCCGTCTATCTTATTATAATTATTATAATGTATTACAGAAAAAATATCTTTCAGATTTAGTAGTTTTTTTTCATGTTCAGCATCCAGGTAATTACAAATAAAAAATGTGGTTCAAATTGTATATTTAAAAAGGTTTAGGCATGTTTTGCTGATAAAGTTTGTGTTAACAATTACACTTACTAGGCCTAATGTTAGAAATTGTAATTTTCTCAGAACTTTTTTTTTTCTTGATTTGTCAGAGACATAATCACATACATTTTTTAACATTACCATACATATTTCTGAAGACACACGTACATATCACACATTATAAGCAGCACTCACACAAACACCAGCTTTATTCAATGCTAGTGACCCAGCGATTATAGCAATCCTACACTCATTATCCCTTATCACTTAAATTGATTCAGGTGTAAATCCCCTGCTTTTCACAAACCAGGCCACATCTCATCCCGGTGATTTGTTTGTCTTCACACCCTGTTACAGAAACATTGGCAAAACTCCTGCTGTTGGAACTGGCCCTATGTCCTCTATTCAACCCTGCTAAAAGGTCCAGACACTGGGGGAGCAAATTGATCTCCTCAGGGGTCCGTATCACAATGCTTTTGTTGCTGTTGCCAATGTCACGCTCTTGCTCTCCAGGAAGGTTGGTTGTCAGGTGCAGACACAACAACAAAAAGTGTTCAGGCATTTGGACAGATGTGACTTTTGTTTATCAACTACTTGTTTAACAAATAGAGTGTGAGCATTTAGTTTGATGCCAAACAATGTCTAATTTCTGTTGTAATTTACAATATACACATCCTGTGTAGTGTGTTCAGTATTTATGAGATTTGTTACTGTCTCTGTCTGATTGACTGTTAATTATAATCTGCCAATTCATTAGGCCAAATTCCTGTATTACTGTAAAATATGTACTGTACAACATACAAAGATACAAATTATGATTTATCAAAGAAATTCAGTTCAGCATAACAACTTCTTTATTCATAAAGACTAATTAATTTTGAATATTTTTTTTCCAATGTTATTTATAATATTGTATTCACTATACAGTATATCAGCCCCAAACAAAGCAACATTATATTTACTCTACTTGCCACAAAATCAAACTGCAGTTCTGTTACAGTTCAATGAATGTGTTATCACACACACACACACACACACACACGCACACACACACACACATACACACACACACTAGAGTCTCTATTGTGTTTCTGCTTATAGGACAAGGAATAAGATACAGTACATGATTGGTATCAAACTGTTTCTATTTCTGTGTTTGTTTGTATGTGTGTTTGTGTGTGTGTGTGTGTGTGTGTGTGTGTGTGTGTGTGTGTGTGTGTGTGTGTGAGTTTGTTGGGTGTACATATCAGCACTGTTTTCTTAGTTATGTTAGTGCAGATGTGTGAAGACAGTGTGTTGGTGTAGGCCTAGCTCATGCGAGCAGAAAAGGATGATTAGTTCTTCCTCCTGTTCTACTGATGAAAATGTACTGTCACAACAGCTTTGGTTAATAAAGAAGAAGAGGAAACATTTTTGAAACAAAAAGACATAGGTACTATACAATGTCTGTACAATATAAATACTATTGCTATTATAAACACAGTTTATAGGGGTCATTCCATGAAAATAAAATATTTCTTGTTTTTGTTTTTGAAAATAGTTATGTCAATGTGACTTGAAGATGTACTGGGCCTTTCAAAGTAGACTGTTACCTTCCAAGTCTGTAATGGCCATAGAAGGAAAAGAGATGGGGAAGCAGGCGAATTATAAAAGTGCATACTTGCTACATAAAAGTGTGCTCCTCCCAGTTTTTTTTGGGAATGCCCCTATGAGGATATGACAGCCCATAGTCTTCTACTGTAGTATTCAGCAAAATAGGCTATACAAGCTGCAAGGAAGTGCAGTTTATCTGCAGTATGCAAACCGTAAGTAAAGGTTTGATGTTCAACACTTACAGATTACCAAATCTTTCAACCTATCTGTTACACTGATACACTGGTAAGCTACCATAGCATAAACACAACTTTAGTCATTTAGGTTGTCTACGACAGTCAGCAGGGCAGGGTGAACAGTGGCTTATTGGATTTAAAGCAGCAGTCACTGAAAGCAACTGTTTCTGAGAACATGGAACATTGTGCTAGTCAACATAATCTACGTGGTAATTTCACCTAAGCATGTCAAATACATTGCATTGAGATCTCAAGACTGCATACACACACTCACACAATTGCGTAATGACTTGCAGCAGTTAACTAGGGTTGTTTAACCGATTCACCCCTACCAACTTCTCATTTCCAGTGAAACTATTTAATTCAACCAATTTCTTCAGCTCGACATACTGGTATACAATACATCATGACTGGAAAAAGGGCTGATATGTGGATCTGTGTGCATGCATGTGTGTATACAGACACATTGCTTACTATGTTTCTTCATGAAGAAATAACTTCCCTTGATGTCCTTTCTCAAAAGGCACATATGAATGTGTTGTGTATTGCTGTATTTGTTGTGTTTAGCTTTAGTCTCTGTTCCTTATGTCATTTTAATTCAGAAATTACGGATATACTGTAATTGTCTTGTATATACAGTATACTGTACATACAATTTACAATACGATTTATATTTCCAACCACAAGATATATGTCGTATCCAATTTATGCATATAAAATGTAGAATAATTGAGAGTAAGCCATTACAAATGGTCCCACAGTCGTACGTATGTGGGGTATATGCATGTCATGTGAATAATTTCTATCTCCAGCCTGTTTAAAACTGAAGGTTAAAACTATTTATATTTAAATTAGTAGCACTAGCAAGCTCCAAGTTTGGAAAGGTGGCAGCATGTGGTGGTTGTGTGTGTGTAGATTGTTGAGGATATAAATCTTGCAGTATATTTCAGATTGCTGAGACTGCTCTTTTCCCACAGTGCAGTATAAATAGCCCGGTAGTGTGGGGTAACAGTCAGCAGGGAAGGATCCCATACACACACAACAGCACATTCCTGCACACCTGGCTCTGCCAGAACCCTAGGTCATATTATATGATGTACTGTGCATGCAAGCACAACCACACACAGACACACACACACACACACACACACACACACACGCACACACACAAACGTACACACACACACACACATCCCCTCTTCAAACCTTGGCTTGGTCGCCAGTGGCAACGAAACCCCTCTGTCTTACATTATTCATTGGCAGGGACCTCTAGGCCAAATCATTTGACCAACTTGTGTTTAGTTGCAGCTGTCCAGATGCTGGTTCACTCTCAAACATTTGACCATAGTGCATGCACACATCCCCAAACACACACACACACACACAAACACACACACACACACACACACACACAACTTGCTCCTTCTAACAAAGTAGCCCGCTGTAGAATGGGATGTAGAAACTGTAAAACTATGTCCAGTTTCGTATTGACAGAACAGTTTACTCTAATACGTCAGGTTGACAACATGTGAAATGATTATAATATCAGTTCACTATCCTGTTCTGGATGTTTATGTTCTTTATGATTACAGCATATCAATTCTAAATTATTCTACAATGACTAGACAGTAAAAACACTTTGTTATCTTCACTACTACCTTCTTAAATTACTGTGCAAACAATATCTGCTTCACTGTAAGAGATCATAAAAGCCAAGCTAATGCAAGTCTCCCTGTGAATATACAGTGTATGGTCACATATCCATCAAGCCTGCAGCAAATTGTCAGTTTGCTGTATATCACTTTCATCTCGTGCCAAGCCAAGCAAAGACTGAGACTAGTCCCACATAGCAAGTGGATTTCTATGGTGTCTTTTTCTCCCTCTCTTGACTAAATGATTAGAAGTTCAGAAAGAAAGGTAATTTATTGTTATAAGATACTCAGAACTGCTTCTACTAGTCACAGTATATTCCAGGAAATTACAAACCCTATTACTTCCCTTATTGATTAACCTATGATATCCATGGGATGAAACTCAGCATGACATCTTTTATTGAAGATATAGGCTATATAATAGATAACATACTGTAAACTATAATATGCTATGTTATAGCTAATGAATAGATGAGACCCTTAATAATGCAACAGTAAAGTGCAACAGTAAAGTGCAAGAGCTGCAGCAAATGCAGACTTATTAATTTGTCCTGCCTTTCTTAGAGTTACATCTCAGGAAAACATTGTGAGGTATACACCCCTTGCATAGCATATAGTTAAAGCCAACTGTCAATGTATTTCTTACGGATGTCTAAACAGGTCAATGAGAAGGGAGGAGAGGAAAATATGTCCTAAATATAATCTAGCTTCCTGTTCCCCAGATCTCTTTACAGAGAAATGAGAGCATTAGAGAGGTGATGCTTCCGGCAAGAGTCTTGGTGAGGGCCAAGGATACAACACACCCAGTGGTCTGGTTAGGTTAAACTATTGGAGTGTTGTGTTAGACTATGGGACTATTGAATGCTTTTTTGAAGTAAAACATGCAGTATAATGTGTGACCACCATGCATATCTACAGTTAATCAACTGTCATGGCAGAGTACTGAAGTGAATCACTCTTGAGCATTACTAATTATAGACAGGCCTTATACATACTCCTTTCCCTTGCCCCTTCTGCCTCCCCTCCTAATGTCATACTAACCTAAACACTGGGTGACATCCTTGTTAAATAACATGCAATGGTACATTTTCCCATGGATTCTGGGGACTACTAAACTGCATGAAGCATACAATATGGTTAAGTGTGCTCACAATATGCTTGGTGCACACATGCACATGCACTCACACACAGATACACACATAATCAGTCTTCTCTATCTTCTCAAGCACTGGCAGCCATGTCAGTGGTATAATGTTATTGCTGAAATCACAGAAACTAATCAGTCACAAATCCGTGTGAAAATTGATGAAATCAATGTACATGCTAAATGCATTTATCCTACACAGTTCTAAGTTAAACAGTATAACACTACAGAAACAAAATGCACAGAGGGATGGCTTGGACTGCAAGTAACCATTTTGATAACTTACTATGTCTTTTTTGATTGTACAATCCTTATTGCAAATATATAGAGATATATATCAATGTCTGTTGATCAATACTGTAAATGGAAAACCATTGCAGAAAATAATGACACAACCAAATTATTATAGTCTACTGAAAGTTTTTGTAATGTTATAGCTCTGAGAAATTCTCCTTAGGTATTCAAAAGAAATTGGTTATATGTTCAAGTCATACAATTCATTGTCAGATTCTTAGTATGTTATTTGGCTGAAATTCTTCTAATTGAATTAATTTGTAAACCAGTCAGATTTGTCCCCAGGTATGACATCATTTCTGGACTGTAAACTATTGTATCCAAGCTATTCTCCCACTTCCTGTCAAATAGACAGGATTCTTAAACACCAACTGAAACAGTGTTCAGTTCAAAAGTATAAAAACATGCTACAGTGTTTTATGCTTTTACCAGTGGCTTGAACATGTTTTGCAAAACTTGTTTCATTGTGTCAAAACTCCAGCAAAAAAGACAACACTGGGAAATAAACCATTCACGTCAATGTCAAATTGAAACTCTATCAAAACCTAATAATCCTTTGTCAAAATGTCACTCTGCTGACAAAATGCATCATATAAATACACCTTTAGATCAGCAGCAACACACTAGTCTACTTTATAAAACACGGCAGTCTTGTTTTCACTGTTTATTCAGTTCAACAACCAAAACAAGAAACACCGATTTCAAAATCTGACTATTACAGTAATATATTTTACAGTAAATTCAGATCAATAAATAAAAAAACATAGAAAAACATAGTAAACATAGAAAAACACAATTGTGCGCAAGTGGGCTCATGGATCCTGCCGTCTGTTGGCGTCTGGCCACAGGATCTCATTAACATCACTAAGCATTGGGGAAAATATCCCCTTGTGTGCCAAATCCATCCCTGGATTGACCTCACCTTAGCGTCTCCGCATGCTTGTTCCATTGCCTGCAGAAGAGGCATACGGGCATGTGGTTGGCAGTCATACACACCATCTCCAAGCTGGAAAGAAATCCTCTATAGGATTTAGAAATGGCGAGTAAGGGGGCAAGTGAAGTGTGATTATGTGTTGTGCATTATCGGGACCCAGTTTGGCATGATGGTGTAGTAGCCCTCGAAGACTTACTGCAGCACACAATGTGACATTTCCCCCGCACTGCCCCGGGACATGCACAATTGCCCTTTCCGTCCAATAATATTGTGCCCCCGTCGTCTGTGTTTGCCAAGGTTGAATCCAGCCTCGTCAATGTAAATACATGCATGCGGCTGGGCAGCTCCATCCATGTCCTAGAATCTCTAAGAAAAAATACATATTGTGGATGGCTTTACTCAAAGCACACACCTACACTACTATACATACAGACCCACCCCACCACACAGGTACCTGTGTAGCTTTCTGAATGCATTATGTGGCACTAATCCAGTGGTACATATTCATCTGTTACTGGACTGCACCCAGTCTGTATTGTAAATGTAAAGGACTGAAACACTTACCTGTACATATTCATGTCGAAGTTCTTTGACCCTGACTCTTCCTCTCAAATGGCACCCTGTACAATTGCTTCATGGTCATGTTGTGCTTTAACAAGACGCGCCTGATAGTGGTAATGCTTACTCGATTTATGTTGTTAAATACTTGCCTATCTGCAAGTATTTGTTGCTGTAGCTGGTGGAGACGGATTGCATTGTTTGCTCTGCCTAGGTTCACTATGGCAAGTTCCTGTTGGGTGAACAGGGGTTGGCGTCCACTCCCAGTAGGTCTTCTAGCCATTCTGTAGAAAAATGCTACCACAAATTGTCGTCATTTGCTTATTTATTTTTTACAGTAAACAGGTTTAAGCATGTGCCTATAGTGTTCAAGCAACAGGCTAAAGCTGGCAATGTTAAAGGTGGTGTTAGCGATACTAATCCAACACACATTTTGTCAAATTCAGCTAATATCCTAAGTACACAAAAAAATAATCTGGTTTTCTGGCTAAATGGGAACACAAACAGCATCACACAACATTAGCAATCAGTCTGCAGGCGTTCAAAGGGGCAGCGTCTGTGTTGTTCTTTGCCAACATGGATGGAAGAGGTCTGAGTTAGAGTTAGAGTTAGGGTTAGGGTTAGGGTTAGGGTTAGGGTTAGAGTTAGAGTAACAGTAACAGTAACAGTAGAGGTGTCTGAGTGCGAGGTGGCGGTAGAGTTGGAAGGGCTCAGGTTTCTGATGAAATTCAGGCAACTGTTATTGATCACATTATCAATCATGGGCTTTTACTTAGAGAGGCTGGACAGAGTCCAACCTATTCTAAACTGAAACACTGTCGCATCCATTGTCAGAATCTTTTGACAGGAAAACAGGTACTGTTGCTGTACAGTATATACAGAAATATCTTCAGTGATATACTTTATGTACTTGTTTCCTTGTTCCCATTACATGTATTCTTTATAGAATCCAAAGGCTACCATTCTCTGGTAGAGGGAGAATTTTTAGTGCTGAGCAGGAGGCAGCCATTGTGAACATGGTGAACAACACACCTGATTCACACGAATGGGTTGTTATCTAGTTCTACAGAAGCCTGAAAACGACCCATTCATGTGATTCAGGTGTGTTGGAGCAGGGAGAGATCTAAAACATGCAAGGCAGGGGTCCTCCAGGACCATGGTTGAATACCCCTGTTCTACAATAATAGCTTTTGTTTTTATTTTCTTAATTTCTAATACTATAATAGATTTTAATTTGGTTTACATGTATTTTGTGTAATATTTACAGTATTTCAGTTTTAAGCCACAGTTACAGTAATCAATGAATGGAATCAATCAAATTTGACAGCAAATGGCACTGGCATGAAAGTTTCGTGCAGTATAGGCTACAATGACAACCAATGTCAAACTACTGTATAAAACCATGTTGTTCAATGTAGAACTTTATGTAACGTCTCCTACCAATATCACAATTGTTGCACAATGACATACATATGGTTCCCCAACACACTATAACTAACAAGGCCAACAGTAAAGTGCAATTAGAAATGTAAAACTTAAATTGATAATGAATCACACACAAAAATGAATTCTGGCGAAGGAGGCGGGGCTTAGTGCTATCACTACAATCCTTTTGAGAGAGATTTTGATACAATGTTTTGCAATGTACTTGCAATTTTCATGTTGCTGAGTAACCTGTACTGTACATTTGTTGCATTTGAAAATAATGCTATTGTGAATTGGCTATACTGTGCATGAACTCTTCCCAGCAACGTCAGAGATTCATGGATTTGCTGGATGAGTCTCCAAAATGTATTCTGACCATGTACTATATTTTAAGAGTAACGGGTGTAAAATATATCAAAATATATTTTGGTGAAGTTTGTCTTAGACACAGATCTACAGTAGAAAATGCTCTTTCCAGCCACCCAACACCAACGAAAGACACAAAATAAATGGTATATAGGTAACAATTTCTGTTAACGCTGTTTACAGTAAATATCAACAATCTTTCTCAGCATCACTTATTCCACCTTAAATGCATCTGTATTGTTAGTGCCAACTCATGTTTTGAGTGCGTCATTACCACTATCCAGGGTTAATTGTATCATCCTGTAAATACACATTTGGGACAGGTGTGGTTGGCATTCAACACACACACACACACACACACTTCTGATAACCATAAACACTATTCACCTGTTTACACATTTCAATATTTAAAGATTTATTTTGGAAAACCTTACAAATATTTGTGTAAGGATTATATTTTCATTTAGCAAACACATGCCTAAAGTCAAAGAGCTCACCTTTCTCTAGGTAAAAACTTGCAGGGACAATACTGTAAATATGACATAGAGGCATGCCCATGTACTTTAAAACAATGTCAAAGTAGCAAAACAACAGAGAGGACAAGGACAACAACAACAAAAAACAAAGACAAATAATATCTGATTACTGTCATCATGTGCTCATAGGATAATGATGTTGCTGAGTAATCTAATGTGTTGCATTTGAAAATAAAACTTTGGAAACTTTAAAAATGTGGTATACTGTGCATGGACTCTTCCCAACTATGTCACTAGAATTCATGGGGGCTAAGCCTCCAAAATGTCTACTGATCATGTACTGCATTTTTGAATTTTTAAAATAACAATTTATAGTTATTCTTAGTTTGTCATAGACACTGATCTACAATAGAAAAGTCTCTGTTCATCTAACAGCAACAAAAGGCAACAACAGAAAAAAACAAAAATGCAATATTACAATAGACACTGGACACCCTCAGTCAGAATTTAAAACCAAGTTGTTCAATGTAGTACTTTCTGTAATGTGTCCTAACTAATGTTAGAAACTGACAGTTTTTATTCTATTAATTAATGATGTTTAACTTATCTCAATATGTTTTATTCTATTAACTTGGAGTATTAGTGTATGCCTTTCTGTTTCTTTCTTATATATTGTTTATGGTTCGGGCCATGCCAAGGCTACGTTCCTGTAACAACAGGTCATGTGACTGAACTAACAGCATATGGATACAGATTGAGGCAGGGAGAGACAGAGGAAGATATATTTCAGTAGATTAAGTTAACATTAGCTGGAATGAATATTGACACCATCTGAAAGAGACATGTACTTATAACTGCTACTGGAATAAACATCTGGCACTTCCTCCACTGATTGATTGTCTATTAATTATAAATTAACTGTGCAAATCTACAAAGAACAACCTTTAGCAAATCAGCTAAAAATGGGTGAAATCTAACACTAACAAGGCCAACAGTAAAGTACAATTACAAATGTAAAACTTAAATTACTGTATTGATGAAACACACACAAATCAAAGAACTCTAGGGGAGGGGGCCATCACTACAATCCTTTTGAGAGAGAGAAAGAGAGAGAGAGAGAAAGAGAGAGAGAGAGAAAGAGAGAGCAAGAGAGATTTTGCTAAAACAGTGAGGATTTTTACACAATATTGATTATAGTTCATACTTGCTCTGGAATTTCTAATGTACTGTAAGCCCCTAATACATGAGAAATGCCAAAGAAATTCATAATGTAGGGGGGCTATAGACCCTAAAATAAATCTGGCGACATCCCTGATTCTTCTTATGTTTTCTCAATGTGACATTTCAAAGGTCAGGTTTTTTATCAAAACAGCATTCCCTTACACTAACCACCAATTTACTGTATTACAGTACTGTTATCAATTTCTCTTGCCAGGGTGTTTCTGAAATGGTTATCTGGATAGTCTGTAAATACTGTGTTTTTTCACAATTCTAAACATTTTGGTAACGGTGTTTTGAAAAAGTCTCTATATGAAAAGTCATGTAGTGTTGTTGACAACATGTTGACTTTGGGCAAAGTTAAAATCGGACCCAGAAGTTGTTAGTACCGTTGTGTCTGAGTAGTTAAAATTGCGTGTAGATTTGAGATTTCAGAAAATTGTTAGTTGTTCCAAGAATTGTGTCTAAGCAATTAAGAAATAGCATGATTTTTGCAATCCAGTGTGTGTGTTTTGCTCACTCTCGAATGCTGATTTTAGGTTCACAATTAGTTAACCATTTAGCACACAGCACATGATCTTTTGTGCAGTGGTGGGAAAATTATGTTATATTGCTTTGGTTTTACAACAGAGTAAATAGGATTGTTTTTCCAAATAGAGTCATACATCATTATGTCAGCAGGTGGGGGGAGTCATAATTGATCACTGTGTAAGTCAGGGATTAAGTGCTAAAAACTACATATAATACAGAACCGGCTGAGACCCTGGCAAGGCCCTGGCTGCCACACACTCCTCACTGTCCCCCCCTGTGAGAAGATCCCAGTTCCCAGGACCTGGTGTGTATGCAGAGGGGTAATAACTCACTGGGTCCCCTGACTTCCTCTTTTTGCCTTATGCATTTTATGACCCTCGCTTCTGCCCTACAGCTGCTGCCTCCGCAGCTTCCTTTACTCTGATTGGATGATGTAGGTGTGAGAGAAGAGGAGAACAGGAAGAGGCAGGGAAGCGGCAATGAGACAGCTGGGATGAGGAGGGCGCATGGCTATTTTGGATGGCTTATGATAATCAGAAAAAAGAACGAAAAAAAGAGCAGTGTCAAGTCACAATTCTTTTGCATGCTCTGCTTTTAGAAAGCAAAAAGCAACTGAAGGCAACTTTGTTTTGAAGTTTTCAGATTCAAGCAAAGAAAAGAAATGTCTCGAGACTTTCCGCACCGCATCCTGTCTAGGACGCGGAGGTAGAACACCTCCAGGAAATAGAAAGTGATGTCAGTGTGTCTGGTGACAGTTCCAGGCTTCTGTAATACATTATGGGATGAGGGAGGAAACAACCAATTAGAAACAAATCATGCTTGTTTCAAAGAGACTACAGTGTGCTCTTGTGATGTGTTGCATGAGAGAGGACCAAATACCCCTCCCTCTGACCACAAAGCATTCCTCTATGGATATATGATATTGAACTGGCATGCCAACAAGCAAGGATAGGCATTTCACTGAGTTTGGTCTCAGTGTGACAGAGAGGCCAGGTCATGTCTCAGTGTATAGCAGGCTGAGTTAGTAGTATCTGATAACTATTTATGAATGTTTAGATAGGACGTTTGATAAATGTTAAATTTTATTGTTGTATTATTTTATTGCTATCATAAACGCATATCCACAATTTCTATAATTGCTGTGTGTGTGTGTGTGTGATAAGTTTATGGTGTGTTTTAGTATGTGTGCAATATTTCAACTCTTCAAGCAAAGTATTTTAATCCAATCAGCTTCGTTTGCACATGACTGTCATGCACTCCCTGCTGCTATGGCAACCAGCAGAGGAAGGAGAAGAATGAATAT
Organism: Aphredoderus sayanus; assembly: GCA_027564795.1. Classification (NCBI taxonomy): domain Eukaryota; kingdom Metazoa; phylum Chordata; class Actinopteri; order Percopsiformes; family Aphredoderidae; genus Aphredoderus; species Aphredoderus sayanus. Next base: position 4,153 of record JAODUG010005815.1, on the reverse strand, counting down.
TTGCAGGAAAGTGGCCCTTTCAACTATCAGTCTAACACGTACTGTATGGGCATGCATCCAAAGACATGCAAGTATATTGTATTCACAAACACTATTATAGGTTCTTTATAGGACTTACATTATAACTTGTGTGGCATGCTTTAACAAAAAGACAGTGAGATTCTGCTGGTGTCACAGAAAATTAGAACAAGCCAAAATCATGGATGAAAGATAACATTGTCCAGAGTAGAATCAATCGTTTGTGTGTTTGAGTTGAAATCTGAGTGTTGCAGAGAAAGGCAGATTGTATTGGCTTTGATTGGTGCCTATTTTCTTGCATGCAGTCTTACTCGTCTTGAGGTGAAAAGGTTACCCTGTGCCCTGTGGTTTATTTGGCACGCTATCCTCTTTTTAACTTCGCTATTTCCTGTTCTACTTCAAGTCGCAGTTACAGCTGCTGCTCTGTCAAGTATTAACAGCGGCGTGTCAGCAGCCTATATGCAGACCTTACTAGTTTATGTGTGTTCTAGTTTAAAACCAATACATTATTCGTAAAAAACAGGATGCCGCAATCTACATGAATCAAGTGAGTCGGTTTGGAACTTGTCGAACATACAGCAAAACTACAACAATCACACAGCCCCACCTCCTGGTGTTAGTAGACTATACTGTACTGCAATGGCCTAATTGTAAGAGAATCACTATCGCTCATTAGAGTTGAGTTTAAAATAAACTGTTTTAATTAAGTGACCTTTATGTAATACTATTAATACTGTACATTTTATGTTGAGGATGTCTTTAAAGACACAAGTAGGCCTACATCTTTTATTGGAAATACACAAATAGATACAGTAAAACATTTGAATAAGATAGGAGCATACAAAGATACAAGTAAAAATGCATGTGAAATAATGGAAACTTGGTGGTAGGGGAAGGCAAGGGAGAGGGCTAAAGGTTATAGGCAACTTGATGGTTATACACAAACAAAATTATGTACAAATGAAAACGTATTGCATGTTTAAATGCGGACAGGTGAATAAGACTGCAAATCATTCAGTGACTATCCTATTTCAGCCTACTGCAAGGAACAAAATGTACTGTAGCAACCTATCGTTGTGTGCTGGCTTCACATGAACCAATGCAATTCATATTGGAAATTGTATTGCATGGAATAGTTTGAAGTGACCACTTCTCCACCCAAAAAATAAATATAAGTACAAAAAATGTAACATTATTTATAAAAGTTACTTTGCTCAAGAGGCAATACTTATGAAGCTAACCAGGTAATGCAGGTGAACCACAGGTTATTAAATCCACAGGTTATTAAATATTATCATCAAAAGTATAATTACTGGCTTTGATTTGATACACAAATGACTACTTGTAATAAATGACAAAAATACAATTCAAATAATTTTATTCATAGAGAAGAGAAAAATTATGCTCTCCTTCACAACCATTTCTTTCTCAGCCAATGTAAATCATAGCTCAAGTTTTCCCATGTGTAAACTTAATACAAAATAGAGGATCCCATCAAATTATGCGTATACCTGCACAAAGCCACTGGCCCAATCGCAGAAGATACAAGGAGCGTATTTCACTTTTACGGTTGTACATTAAAATTAGTCATAGAACTTAAAAAGTCTCAAAGTTCAACCTTATCTTAATACTGCCATTGTGCCTTTCAGATATTTTAAAATGTTTTTTTTTTTTTATAACCACTAATATATATAGTCCAGGTCTGTCAAATCACCAAAACATATAATAAACATAGTGTTAATAATTATATTTTTGATGTCCACTGGTTAAATACAATTAGGTATGTATGTGTTCTTTGTTTTTCTGTACAGGATACACAATTAAATCAGAAACATACAAGCAGTTAAACAATTTTGGAAACAAAGACATTTCATTTCAAGAGACACAAGCCCATGATTCAAACATACCACACAGATATAATACACATGTGCACATGCACTCGCTCGCACACATACACACATCTCTCTCTACAAATGTCTATCACTACAGTACTGTACAGTATATTGGTTAATAATAAAATTGGTTATCATTATCTTACCACCAACAGACGCATATTGCAACTAAACTATAGTGGTGGCATGTGTCTAAACTCAAATGTCAATTGATGGGCGCAATTATCAGTCTTCTTTAACTTCTTGCGCTCAGAGCCACCAGAAACGTACATAGACTATAAGCATGATAAAGAAGACACCACCAGCTGCCAGCTTGGCATAGGTGGAACGGGTGTTCAGGTATTTAGCATCACTTCGGTACTTCTTAGACAGGCTTGACAAGTTGCTGGCCTTGGAATCCAGAGCTGTAAGACAGGGCAGCGAAAAGAGAAGTTAATAGTTGAGATTAAGAGGCTCATATGTGCTATTTTTACATGCAAATAAAATAGAACAATGTGAAATAGAGAACAGAGAATTGTGACTTGGACCTTATTTTCCAACCTCTTCTAATTGGCAATTGATTGTGAACAAAATGTAAATCAAACAATTCAGTTTAGATTTCAAGTGAACACTGCTGTTGAGACTCAATAGAATATAATGCAAACCCACTGGGGCTATAAAAAATAGATAAAATAAAAGATGAGGTCAAGCAATAATTTGCTTCTTTCACATGCATGCACACAACACAATACAATGTAGAGGCATCTACCGTAAGGCACTAGGTGAAGCTTGTGCTGAAAGCAGAAAGAAGGGTACAGCTAAATCACAACCACGTTGTGAGATGTGGAAAATGAGGTCCAGGTATAAACAAGTATTCAAAATGTAAGAGAAAAGAGGCCTTTGTTTGACCACAGGACAATAGTTTAATTATTTCATCTACTCACCAGACAGTGCCTCTCCTCTCTGCAGCACCTCTTCTATGTTAGCCACCATGATACGCTGTACATCTTGGAGCTCGGTGTTGATGCTTCCCAGATTCCTCCTTGCTCGGCTGTCGATGTATGATTTTTTGGTCTTCTGAATGAAGGTGTCTGGGGGTGAGCAAATACAAATGAGCTAAGATTAAAGCATTAAGCGTAGCATTCTTTGTCACCACAGAAATAAAACATTAGCCCTGCTGGTGTTAGCCGTTCACTAGACAAACAGAAATATCTGTTGATGCAAGTCAAAACCTCAACATTAGCCAAATTCGCCAATCACGTTCAATTAGGACAAATGTAGCAAACGCATACTTCTATGTACAATGTACAATACAATGGGCAATGTTAACCAAATCCCCACCAAGATCGATTGTTTCCATGTCACAGGATCACTCTTACCAAATTCAATAAAGGAATAAGGACGGGATACTGTGGGAACCTTCTTTCCATGCTGCTCATGGAACTCTGCCTGTAGATCTTCTAAATATGCAAAGGCCAACTTTTTGGGAAACCCTGCTTCACACAGCACAAGGTAGCATACTCCTTTCTCTATGACATAACTGAAAGTAGAAGGAAAAAGTCATTAGTACGACTATAAAATTATTATTATCTTATAATTGTAACTAATATTAATAGCAAACATGATTAAGCTATCATTATGGAGGATAAACATGACAAATAATCTACATCCTGCTTATTGAAGCACATTATGTGAGCATGCACCAGGAAGCCAGCAGATGGCAGTATCATCTGTGTAAACTGCAAAATTAATGTTTCTAATTAAGGCAACTAAAGTATACAGTTTATATGTAATCACCTTCTGAACCTCTTATGTGTTCAATAAATCCTTAAAAAATACCCTTAAAAAGGTAAGCAGTGTCAAACCATTGTGATATCTGTAATTGATCTGTAGTTATACTATAGTTATACTATATACTAGAACTATAGTTCTAAAAGGTATACATAACCCTGATGTCCTTAAAAAATCATATTTGGCCACCCAGCGGTGCAATCTGATTGTGTATAATTTTGTGTGTTTTTTAAATGGCATTGCTGTGTATTTATTATTAATTATTTCTTTATGTATTTGTGTTGGTTATTTTGTGCCTTTTAACCCTCCTGTTGTCCTCGGGTTTTAACCCTTGTGATGCCCTTAAAATATAGTCTTGAACCACCAGGCGGCGCCAACTGATTGTGTATGATTGAATGGTTCTTTTTATTGTCATTGCTGTGTGTATTTATGTCTTTATTAATTATTCTTTATGTATTTGTGTTGTTTTATGT
>JAODUG010005807.1:0-28935 GCA_027564795.1 Aphredoderus sayanus | reverse complement strand
AGCAATAATGGATATGGCAAAACCCTTAGTGTATCAATGCATTGTTTTTGATGTAACAAAGAAATAGTTAATATATATAATATATATAAAACCCTGCTCTATTTTAGCTAATACTATCAAATACTATTAAATACGTGGCTCTATGCAGGCTATAATAGGGGCACCTCAAGTCTAAGTGTCATAGGGTCTTAGTATCCTGGGCAAGGTGCAAGTCAATCTAAGGTGTGTTCAACACATATTGCTCATTCAGGACTTAATGCTATGCTGGTAGTCAGGTGCAATAGCAGTGGCACAGTAAAACACAGAGCTGGATTAGAATGAACAGTAGGAGCTGTCTTCAATTACAGCCAATCACCAACAAAACAGCTCCTCTCATTCTCTTTAAAGCAATGCAGTCTGTTAAGGTGAACTGCCATTTACGTAAAGATCGGCAGAAATCTGGGCTTGACAGAGAAGCTTCTCACAGACCTGGTCTGACCAGGTGGAGACGGCAACGCATATAATTCTGCTTTCTTTGATACCAAACTATCGCTGCACCACCTAATTCTGACTGACACACCCTCTACTACACCCCCGCGCCATTTTGACGATATTGTCACACTTTACTGGGCTTCTGCCAGCAAACTACACGAGAGGTTCCCCTCTCATAGGTGAGAAGAATCTTAGTAAAGAGTGTATTGTATCCACTCTATTCTAATCACAGAGATAGCCATAGGGGATGATGCTGGTGTTTACATCTTTACATCATGTCTTATCTTCACATACTCACTATGTATGAAGGTATTTACCGATACAGTCCCCTTCCCTTGTTATGCTTCGCACACCTTCAAACATAAGAGATGACGTGGAGGAAGAGGACACCCCCATCCACCCATTTACCCCCACCCCCTCTCAGCCATCCACCCACGTATTCCCCTGTCTCCCAGATTGCTTTTTTGTCGAGAGGCTCCAGGCTCAGTTAGAATGCGTGGGAGTTGCTGATGACTCACCGGTTCCTCTCTGCTCACTATTAGATGCCTTTTTTCCATCTCACACCTGCTATGTGCGACTAAATCATTGAAATGGCAGTGGCTGATAAGTGCAATATATATATAATATAATGTTTGTCTGTGTCGGCTGGCTGCACATACAGTATAACCATGGCCGGCCAGATGAGAATGTGTTCTTCCTGCCATTATGTTCCAGGGAGAGGACAGACAGGGAGAGCCTGTTGTGCTTGTGAATGAGTCACAAATAGAAAGAGGCAGAGAGACAGACAGATCGAAGGCAGACAAGAGAATTGCAGAGAAAAGCATTAGAGCGATGCAAACACAGTTTGGAATGCGCGGCAAGGAGGTTGTGAACTGCAGACCCCCGTGACCCAACATGAAGGTCCTGGTGGCACAGGGACTCCATAACGAGGACAAAATGGCAGAAGAGACGGTGGTAGGGAAAAGGACAGAAGAAAACCCTAGAAAGCTTGATTACGCTGCTTCTTCCTCCCACGCAGTCCACCCACACGCCACCTCCCCCTCCCTCCCTCCCTCCCTTCCTTCCTTCCTCCTCCTCCTCCTCCTCCTCCGCCTCCTCCTCCTCCGCTCCACGTTCAGGATTCCTCTCTACACCCCCAACCCCCTGCCCCAGCTGTGTCATGCTGCTCTTCGCTCTCCTCTGAGCTCCCTGAGGAGTAGACAGGACACACGTCTGCTTGGCTCCAATTACAGACAGAGTGAGGCTTTGGGGGGAGTTGTTGTGGTGCCTACGCTAATTCACAAGGTTGACGAATCCCAAAGCCACAAAGAATAATCTGGAGTAGACTGTTCTGCACTAAGGTTTATATGTGTTTTCACTGTGACATATTTAGGTCATGGAAGGGCAATAGTGACGATATACAGTATACTGCCAGCAAACCTTTAAAATGACTTGGGTGGAGCCACGGGTTATTTAATAGTATTTAAGGCCCTATACTAGGCATTAACAGTTTGTTTATGTATGTAAACCTAAACTAAATTAAAATACACCCCTAGCGATGTGTTTAATGTTTTGTCATTTCACACAACATGTATCCTTTAGGTTAAAGTGACACTGCTCAAAGAATGTCTGGAATTACCCTAGTGGTAAAATCTAGCATTACAAAAAAAAAACAACAACATCATATTGGTTTTTAAAACTGAGAGCCTATGCCCCTCCCACATCTGATTAGTGATTGGCGTACACTGGCGTACACTCCATACCACAGCCCCACCTTCAGTTCTCATAGACTTACACAGCTATCTACCCCTCACTATCTATTCCCCAAGGGAGGGGGAGGGCTGGCTCACCTGAGGAGCGGTGCAGAACGCACATCTCACTGCTGCTTGCAGGCAGACAGCCTGCGGATGCGGCTGTAGGTCGGCACTCCATTCCAGGACGGGTTGGACGATGAGCTGGAGAGACGCTCAGACCTGGGCCTGGTCCTGCAGGCCGCCGGGCCGTCCAGCTCACTCTCCCCATCCGTGCCATTGACACACAGGCTGCGGAGGGCCAGGCCTGCGCTCAGACGGTGGCCGTTGGGCTCTGGCCCGTCTTCCTGCACCTGACCTGCAACAGAGACGAGGGGGAGGGGAGACTCAAGCTATGTTTGCACCTGCCAGTGGACGCAGGAAACTCATGTCAGTAGACCTCGTACGCTGCTACAATATGTCACTATGACCATATATAGACTTCTGGTCTCTTATTAAAACATATGCAAGATATGCGAGTGATAAATTCACAAGCCAAATGCATTTGCCCAAAAGGCTGCAACAATACATTAGGCTTAGACAGTTTTTTTTTATTGTAATTTATTGCGTAGTTGAACAAGAATGCTAATGTTTCAATAAAAACTGATAAGTGAAACTATATATTTATTTTACTGTACTAATTTGCAGACAGAAAACTATTCGCAATGTAACTTTTACAGCAGCAAAGGAACTCCTGCATACTCTATAGTTGTAGCGTACACCAACTGTTTGTGTATGTGTTAAATATGTTTGACAACCCTATAGTATACATACTGTATATCTTCCTGTCATACCATAAAGTGAAATTGTATACACCACTTTTATCAATTGCTAATCATGTACTGCTGGATTCACATACTGCCTAAACAAAAAAGACCAAGCGTAAATGTAAAAAAAAAAAGCGCTCAGGCTGTTCAAAATTATACTTCATTTCTCATCTTGCGGACATGTTCAATTATAACTACGTTGTCCATGTACACAAACTGTAGAACTTCAGTAGAGATAAATATTTTTAATAGGTTTAGAACACTCATTTGTAAGATTATCAGGACATCCATTGCCATCTGTAGTAGGCTGAAGAAGTATCTAGCATATCTGAAGAAGTACAGTACACTTGGGCCTTAACAAGATAAATTACCAATGTCTGCCGTAGAGAACTGCCCAAGACTGTGAACGGTTTGAACAGGGAAATGTAAGCTGGCAGGCTAACACTGTGCTTATAATAACTATAAATAAATGTGTTTGTAGTGATGTTTAATCACAGCATTTCAGACATTTACAGACCAGCAATTTTATGTTTTAATCACTGCTCATATGCCAAGAACCTTGTTAAAACATCAAGATCTCTGTACAGAAAACAGTGGGTTTTCACACATCCCCTACCAAATATGGTACATGTTCACACTTTCACCAACAACTGAGTAATTATGTGGAAATAAGCAGAAAGCATGACTGCAGTTTCCAACAGGTCAAAGCTATTTTCTACTCCACAGTTACGACACCAAACCTACATTGGGTGTCGTATGGGTGTCGAAGCAAGAAACTTCTGAAAGCACAAAATAAGTATTCAACTGCCAATTCCATTTAAATGAGATGAGATCAGCACTATTAAATAACTGAACCCGCTAAAGGTGGCTTGCCATGAACACAAGTTCATAAGAAGTTCCTACATGTCTACTACACTGATGAATGCTTTTATACCTGTGTCATCTTTCATCACGTACACAAGTGAAAGAGACTGCGTGGGAACAGAGTAGTTCCTAATTATTACAGAATTGTTTTTCTATGAAATATTGTAGCAGTATGATAATCATACAGTTATGACAGTATGATACAGTATGTCACTGTTTCTACTGAAGCATAAACATAGCATTGGCAACGGCCAATGCTTGCAGCTGTAAAAATCAAATTACAAAGAAAACATGAAACAACAATCAGACATTATCTGCATATGGCAAATTATGGCACTTCAATCAGAGCTCAACAAGAGCTCTGTACACTCACGTACACACACACACCCACCCCTCCTCTGGCCTGCACGCTCCACCTTCACAGCAGGCTGTCAGCAGTGGGTTTACTGATTAGCCTGATCCATAAATAAGTAATCAGAGCAACAATCCACTCACCCAGCTCATGATCGTCTTCTAACATTGACACGTCTCTCTCTCTCCCCACACACATGCACGCACGCACACACCTCTGCACTACACCAATAAACTGTATCTGATGTGGCCCTAACCTGGACCTATGGTACTGTATGTGCTGACCACGTAAAGCATCTTAAAAAAAGAACAGAAAAAGCACACTAGATATTATACAGCACAATGTTTAAGACCTATGGAAACGGAAAAAGGGAGAGCAGAGGGAAACACGCTCGGTGTGACTAAACTCACTGCAGCAGAATGACTCATCCAGTTACTATGGCAACCGCGAGACTCGCTCTCGTCTCATCGGCCAGTCCAACTGCTAGTGGAGGTGTGGCTAACTGTGGGGGTAGAGGGGGAAGAATCTATGTTTTCCGGAAATCACCGGGGGAAGGGTCATGGAGGATGCTGTGTGGGCACACGAAACGTTCTTTCATAAACTGAGGTTTTACCTCGGGAAATAAATAAATAAAGCAAATGGACGAACGACACCCAAAGCCTTACAGTATTTTCTCTCTCTACAAACAACCCAATAGCTTGTTTGCTACTGTAGAACATTGGCCTTGTATTTTTTAAAGCTCTTGTTAGGGAATGCCTTCTAGAATGTAAAATGCCCATTTATTTGTCTTCTAAACATCGCAATTCATTTGAAATGTGTGTGGCGGAACTTCTGAAGGAGCACCCTATGAATGAGAATAGGGAATGACAAAATAGCCCTACCTTTAATAACGCTAGGGTTATTTCTCAAACCGTTTTCATACCTTTCCTGATGTTAAACAATGATTGTACAATATATTGTTGGCATGTGTTAATATCCGGTCCAACAAGACACCGAAAAGCGTGAAGATATAAATATAGCATATAAATCAAGCCTCCATGTTGTTGTGTATGTTAGTGGAATATCCAATCTAATTTCCCGCCACACATGCTTAAACCACGATTCATTGGAAATAGAATATGAATGAGGACATTCCGCTCCCCACACAGCCAGCCAGGCTGGAGGTGGGTAAAACATTAAAGAATGATGCTCCTTATGACTTCCTGATTTAATTGGGCTCTATGTGGACAGTTCAGGGTAGCTCATTAAATTCCACTGTGGAAAAAGAAATGTTCCCATTCACAGACTAACATAATAAAACATGATACATGAATAAATAAATAAATAAATAAATGGTTATGACATAATTTCCCATGTGATCCCAAGGACAGATCCGAGTGAAGCAGTCAGACAATTGTGTAGTAAATGCAGGATACAAAGAACATTTCCAGCAGGAAGTAATAAGTCCCGTTCAATGACAACTCGATGCTTGAGGAGGTTTGATTGAGAATGGTTTTACACTATAGAGTCAGTGTCCTTGTTTCCCCCCGACTCGCTAACAGGGTGATACTTCAGCAGATAAGAAATGGCGTTAATTGACCAAATGTATTGTATTAATAAAATATGAAACCTCCAGCATTAATTTGATGGGTTTACTCTTGTCTCCAGAGACACAAATGCATTTTTGTAACACATATCGAAATTGGCCATTAATTAGAGATGTTACCCTGCAATAATAAACCATGCTAAAACACAAAACTATCATGAAAAAGGTAGAGGACACATAATAATGTTTAGGTTTCATGTGCTGAACTGGACATTATAGCCAAGCTAATTCCCTCTGCATTTAGCAATGGTCAGTGTGTCACTGAATTTGTGGAACAGTGTGTGCATGTGTGTTGGTTAGCCAGCGGGCTGACACCACCAGTGTGCTGCAATGAGCCAAAACTGGAGACTGACATATTGAGTGCTGCAAGCACCTTCTGTTAGCTAGCCTTATAATCTCATTGCAGGCCAAGTTGCTGACACAAACATCATACTATAAAGGAAAGATCAGAAGCAGCATTTTTAACTTTTCTAACAATTTGATAAATAACGTCAATGTTATCTGGCAGTCTCTAATGCAACACTCTAATGCAACACACCAAACAGTCCTCACTCACAAACAATCACCCAATTAGTTCCATTTCATGTTATTACAGTCTATAGAGAAGAAAAAACATATCTGGTTCCAACTGTGATATTAAACTCTCACCAACTCAGCTAATAAGTGTTGTAAAGCTCATTATTTATTTTTCTTACATGAAGACTGTATATCTTGAGCACAATCAGATATATTTTAATAGTATATTTCATTTAGATTAATCTGAATATAAATAAGATGAAATGATTTGCCACATTTTAGGGGTTAGTAAAAAAAAGAATATTGAATAGTTTTCTAATTTATATTTTAATTTAAATTAACTTGACTTGTTTTATTGTAGCAGAAAGCCAACAATGCACAGGCACTGAAGATGAATTCTCTCACAGGCACATCTGATACTCTAGAGGGCTGTCTGTGTAGGCTAAACGTAAGCAGTCAGAAAAATATGCATAAAATCTTTATTATTTATTTTTATAGACACAAGATATTTAACCAACAAAAACGGGAGTGGCAAAATGTAAATGTGCTTAACATCTATGGGCTCTGGCTTGACCACTACTCCTGGACCCCCTCCAGATATAAGGCAAAGTTTGATGTTTGGCTAATAGCCACATCAAAACAGAAGACCAAGATCACAAGCCATTACAAACTCCAACTTACAACTCCAGTCCCACACAACATGCTAAAATGACAGAAAAAGAAATTAGTCTAACACTACCAGGGAGTCAGGGAGGAGAAATGTGCAACTAACTAACATTAACTAACATTGAGAAAAAGTAGAGAGTGAAGGAAGTAGAAGAGGAAGAGAAAAATAGATGTGTGTTTGAAAACAAAGAACATGTCTAGACACCATGTCATTCAAAAAAGCAGTAGGGTTATGTAACAGTCACTTTGGGTGTTTATTCAGTTTTCTAGAACGTTTTTCTTCTTTCCATTTAAATGTGCTCTTTGCACTTTGATTTCAGAACTTTTTTCTTATAACTGATGAGGTGTAAATTATGTTTTGCATCACATTCTGTCTGCCTTAGGGCTCAAAACTTAATTGAACACATTTTCCAGTTAATCAACACTAGCAGGAATCAGTGTGTTAATTAGCCCACAGTGCCAGAACAGTGTGCCTACGTTTAATTTCTCTTTAATGGTTTGCTTTATTTCCTAGCTATTGTAAATAACGTGGAATAGGACATCAGAGGCCACACACACACAATCAGTATTTTCAAGTTTTGCTTCTGCAGAGATGAATGGTGACCCATTCATTTTAATCAGGCGTGTTGGAGCAGAGACAAGAAAGGCTGCTTTAAACACACCGAACTGTGCCATTCATAACAAATACACTTAAGTCCTGATCTCAACTGGGCACACCACTGACCTGTGGCTATGAAGCCCTGAGTGTACATGAGATCATCCCTGTAGAACAACTCATCTTCCTCCTCTTCATCCTGCTCTTCACCCTCCTCTTCCCCATAGCCATGCAGATGCTCCAGGTATGGGACCACAGTCATGCTACGCCAGGGGTCTCTGCGGTCCGCGCTGGGTGGCAGCGGCACAGGCGGTTCAGTGGCTGGGTGCCTCTTCCTCACCCAGCTGAAAGAGGCACAGGTGGAAGCCACAGACTAAGACCTAGGCCACGTGTACACAGCGATTGTTTTATATGCGGTTCGGCCTTTCATCTACACCCAAAGACGGAGTTTTAGCAAAACTCGTTCCAGGGTGAAGATATTTTAAAACTGTGTTCGGCATTCACGTGTATAGAAGGAGTTTTTGTCTTGTAAGGTCTGCTTGTGGGTCGTTATATACTTTGTTTACAGACGGCGTTGTTCTTCACAGGTTTGAAAGCATGCAATTCCATTTTCATGTGGATTACAGGACTTTTGTTTTTCACGAAGCAGGAAAATCACCATTTTAAAATATATTAGTTTACGTGTGGAATAGGCATAAATAAATGTACAAATCCTCCATGACGTCACCCATAGGTTTTCTCAAAAATGGGTTTGAAGATCGAGCTGTGCTGGCTCTGGCGACCCCACCTTTGCAGTACCCGACTGTGCCTGTAACTCTCTCCTATCCATTATATTGGGATACAATGGCTTAATAATTGTTTAAATGATGAGCTATAAAAATTCACCCCCAGTAAAATTGTCATAAACAGGTAGACTAGCTGGAGACCAAACCAGGTTGTAAACATGTTAATATTTTCTGTAAAGTTGGACATTTTAACATGGGAGTCTATGGGGATTGGCTGTCTTTTGCAGCCAGCCTCCAGTGGCCATTCCAGGCACTGCAGAATTTGGCACTTTCTCATTGGATGAATTTCTCAGCACCGGAGGTTCCTGCTTGGTGGAAACTCCCTGTTTGACAATGCAATATGTTTTCAGTGTTTTCATCCCCCTAACAAACTGAATGATTTCAGTCAAGAAAGACTTTAAAAAAAGGTACAAGTCATTCTGGAGAAAGCTTGCAAAACTCAATCAATACCAAAACACCTCTCTCCCTTCAATGCCATAGTGTGCTCCCTCAAAAGCTTCGCCCCACACATTGGAAAAGCATTGCGAAGGCTAGGCTAATGTTGTTGTGTGCAGTCTCCACCACTTTCTTTGTGTTCCTATTTACGGTCTTGAAAGATTGGATTATTTTTTCACAACGCAAAGAGAACAGGCTGCTAGCAAGCTGCGAGGAGATATTTGATTAATTTGACAAAAAGTGTGTTAGCTTACAATCAATTACTTTAGCTATTAGTATTTAGTGTACTACTATAATTAACCTCAAAGAGTTTGTTAATAAGCCACAAATGATAAACATAGCAAGGCATGTTAAGCAAGGAGATGGACTGGCTGACAAAATAAATAAGTTGACATAGCGGAGCATCAACACAGCCCCACGCTGGCCCCCTTTATGGTCTTTCTACAATAACATAAAAGCAAGGTGCGCAAGAGACAGCTTAAAATAGACGTGTTCATAACACTTTTATTCACTCATGCCACCGTGGCTGCAGCACTCTAGGCCTGTGTTTGCTCCGTAGGTGGCTTCCTGGTAAGTACATGGGTAAATTCAGAGATAGAAGAGGTCCACGTGTATTTTCTATTGCCAGGAATACTGAGCGTGGCGTGTTACAAGTAGCATCATTTGTCTGTAAGAAGGGTGAGTAATACATAATACAGTATTGGAAGAGGGATGGATGGTTGAGGAGACCTTGGCCTTTTGTTTCCTAACAACTCTCAGAGCAACAGTGACGCCTGTACAGTACGTGGACTGGTGTGTGTGTGTGTGTGCTGTACTATGAGAGGTAGTTTGTGTGTATGCGTGGGCACAAGTGTGGAAGGTGTGAGCATTGTGGAGTGTGTGATATGTGGGAGGTGCGTGAACATGTGTTTGTAAGCGTGTGGGGGTGTACTCAATGACCAATATGGGTTGACTTTGTGCAGCTGTCACATGGACTGACATGCCTTGTCCCTTTACTTCACGGGTCCTCCTCGTTCTGTTCATCCCTCGATTCTTTCCTTACTGTGTCTGACCACTGCTGCCTACCACAAATTGATTTAATGCACCCTTCAATAGCAGTTAAAAGAAAATTGAGAATGTATTTTTAGGTGATTTTAATTCATGTCTATCTGATTATCACATCTTTGGATGCATGTTCAAATGCATGCATCAACTTTCATTCATAAAGGATGAACACCTGAGACACCATTTGCATTGTACTGTAATACTAATATTACATATTTATATATATATATATATAGAAATAATGTATTTGTCATAGCAATATAGCAAACCTGCAAATCATATAAAACATATGCAGCTCTGTGAAGCTGATGCACTTTGAGACAGCAGTAAAAAGCCCAGGCACTGTTGCTGGTGGTGAAGGTGATCATTAAAATTGCATTGACATCAGCATGGTGCTTCTACACATTGTAAGACCCCTTTAATGTTCATATTTACACAGCACGAGATAATTAATTATAAAGACCCATCTGCCCTTTAGCTCGTTTAAATATTTATACAGTCTTTTTTCCAGTGCACCCCTCCCCTGCTCTCTTATGCTAGCTAGTTACTGTATGTATACTCATCTTGCATTGAGAAAGATGCTAAATATGGCGCCAACATTGATTTGTTCTTTCTGATTAATGTTGCTGTGATGCCACAGGAGAGAAGCAGCCAACAGGTCATAGACCACTTTGGACTGGTCAATTATCAGCTAGTGTAAATCAACTGGTAAAATTAACAACTGACTGCACTGCCAAATCATGTAGGCAATGCCCAAAAGCATTGTCATATATCATAACCATATTCATGTGCTGGCCCACTCAACACATGAAATGGCCGCTACGCATTTAGGTCTGAATACATTTCATACCTAATACAGATGGCATGATTTAAATATTTTCTGCTGTACTCATACTAAAAGAGAGAATAATGTCATCTTCTCCTCCCTTTCTTTCTGAGAGCTTTTAAATAACACCGGCACGATATGCTTCAGTCATTTGTTGCCATGGCAACTGGGACCAGTACTGGCAGGAGTATCGGCTCTTGTGTAGTCAACAGTCCTTAAAGGGCTAAAGGCTATAGCTGGGAGAAGCAGAGTGGTTCGTTGTGACAGATGGGATAGAAATGTTCACCAAGCAATGCAGAACAATGGCAATCTCTATTTGAGGCTGTAAAGCTGTAAAGCCTTTCAATATATCCACTGTGCTAAACAAACAACAGTGTCTGGATTTCTGTGAACATCTTGGTATAGGAATGCCACGGTATACTGTATATATAAAAACTATATTAGCCGGAAATCATTTTGCTATGGTAAAATACTTGTCATCAAATTAGCTTCATTTTAAGATCCTGTAGAATATAATTTGTCTGCAGGTCTGAATGCATTTCAAATTAAGAGCAGCCTATGGTCTCTGAAAAGTGATTATAAAAATGGGATTGTCCAGCAATGCCTATTAGTGTTCCATATACCCATAAAACAAATAAAGAGTATACAAACATGCCAGGGATTAACAGTGTTGGTTGGTTGTTTTGTTATAGTAGGACTGAGAATGAAGAACAAAATAAGGATAATGTGACTAACCACTTTGTAAAAATGAGAAGGAAAAAAGCTTTTGTGCTTCCATGTAAATGTCTGATTGTGCGCCTCATGGAAACAGTGGGAGCAGCACTTGATGATGTGGGCTCATTTCTAATTCATTTGAAATTTAATTTACACTCCAATTTTGGAGCACTTTCTCTTCAACCCTTATAAAGATTAGTTGAATCGTTGTTTTACAGAGGAACAGCAGTGTGATTACTTACTTATGCTGTCTGATCTGTTGTATTGAGAACCTCTTAGCAGGGTCATATTCAAGCATCCCTAGGGCAATCAAATATAGAACATTGTTACTGTGTAATTTAAAGACAGATTGGAGATGTGGTGTGTAAATGATGACGCAGTTTTATAACTTGGACAAAATTACTCATTATACCATGTTCAGCAATATTCAACAAGCTTGAGTTTAACAGTAGTTGTTCTACATGTAATTGAATACTAATTTAAATCTATAGTACAATATATAGGACAATTATTTGTAAAATTTTTGTAGAGTAAATGCCATCTTTTCAGTCAGAACGGTGACCTTGTCTTACCTCTGAGCAGGTCTGAAAGGAGTGAGCCACACTTTACTGGGACACTGTACTCTCCTTTCCCAATGTTCTCAAAGAGCTTGTAGATGTTATCACCTTCAAATGGGTACAGGCTAGTTGTGATGTTGTATCTGAAAAAGAAGTATAGACTTACAATGGCGTTTAAAGAAAAACATTGTATTTTGTATAATGTTCGGATTTTTTTTTGTATAAATAATAGTGGCACCGTCTGTTCATGAGAAGCAACTGCACTCTGTTTGTTTTAGAAAGCTGTCATATTCTTTTGTGCTTCAGCTGACCTTTTATTTTTAATTTTGCTGTAGTTGCAGAAATAACTTTGTCAATGTTGGTGAGGCGGAAAGCAGCACTTCCTGTGTGCCAGTGTATTCCCCACAACTTAATACCAGTAAGTACACGGGTGGGAAATAACAATTGTATCAGCAATTCCAAGAGCTCAGTGTTTTGCAGTTGGTCTCAATAAACCCAATTACAAAACTATTAGTAATTAAAAGTGTTCCTTTGTGGTTGTAGTCAAATCAAATCAGCAGTTTTGTTGTGAATTACTACAACTTTGTAACTATGTTTACATCTTTAAACTGCTGTAAAAATAAATAGTGACTTCTATGAAATACACAGACATTTCATTACAGTTATAAAACTGTTACTTCTCTGGGGAGTTTAATAAAAAATATTTTTATAAACATGGCCATTATGTTTTTCTCATGAAAAAACAGATAATGGATAGATGTGCTTATTTATGTTGGACTTGTCTCAGGAACTTTGCCCTTACAGTGTGACACCAGCTGACCAGATGTCAACCTTGAAGCCAGAGAAGGTGTCAAGGCCATTAGCAATCTCTGGTGGCTGGAAGGCTGGAGAACCCTGGCTTGTCCTGCAAGTGTCATCCTTTGCAAATGGCTCTAGAGCCTATAGGCGAGGTGAGGAATATGTCATTTACAGCAAGAGAAAAACCTATATTATATAATGCCATATAGTAGTAGGTACCATACTGTATTTATGAAATACAAATCAACATAAGGGATTATGTTGATCAACAAAAAGATGGCAATGCTGAATAAATGTTACATTGGACAAGTGCCATCCATTAACATACTGACTTCTGCTACACCCAAGTCAGAGATTTTGAGAACTCCATCTGTGGCCAGCAGCAGATTTCCTGGTTTGATGTCTTTATGAACAATGCCCTGGCTGTGCAAGTACTCCAAACCATCCAGCAGCTGGCAGAAATAACTGCAAAACGAAACATGAAATGCCTAATTTAAGCTTCTTTGACTGAACACAGTGTTACTACAGTATAAATTAATTAATGGGACAATTTTAATTACCCATGGGCTTGATACACAGGGAACTTTTTCATCGGTACACTGTCAAGCATTTCCTGCATCCCACATACACAATACTCCAACACCATATACGTGTCACAGTCAAGAAAAATTTGCAATTCATATTATTGCAATGAGCACAGCCACTGTTAACCATCAACTAGTAAACAGCTAGGGTGCAACACTGATTGAACCACAGAATATATCAGCAATTCCTATTCCAAACACATTCTACACGTCGTCTTTTGTGATCCCAATATTGTAAATATGTCCAATGGAAACACAGACTTTCAGGAGAGATTAGCGACAGCAGTCTCATGCACGTTGCCGTGACTGCAGAAGTGAGAAAACACCGGGGGAAAACTGTCCAACCTAAAGAGGAGGGCCGGAGGGGCAGAAAAACAGGCAGGGCTAACAACAGTCAATAGGAGATGAAGAGAGCCCCTTAGTCACGACTTTGTCAGTGGCAGTCTCTAGTGAGAGAATGGAGGGAGGGGGTGGGGGGGCACAGGGCAGGAGAGCGAGCAGAGGAAAGTGGGGAGAAAGAAAGATAAAAGAGAAGAGGAAGAGGAGAAGGCGGAGGGAGCAGTCCTGTAGGAGCAGTGCACACCTCCATTAACCAGGGTCTTTAATTAGGAGCTGGAGGAACTTCACATGCTTGACATGAAACACACGTGCACGCACGCACACACAGGAAGGACAGGAAGAGGCAGTGGGAGAGGAGGAGGGCAGGAGGAAAGTCACATATAGAGGGGCCAAGGGGAGGGGGGGGGGGTGGGCAGAACACAGACACGTCACTTCTTCTGCACTCATTGCTGGTTCAATCAGCAACACGCATTAAGAGTAAATTGGGTGGATAGATGATGCAGCTGCCTCTGTCAGGTTGGGCCAGGCAGAGCAATTACCACTGCTGAGCCCTGTTTAGCCTGGCTGACGTGCACACCAACTACACTGTGACTTTAGACAAGGCTGTGGGCGGAAGGACGGACGGGCGGACAGACAGACAGACGGACAGACGGACAGGCGGACAGAGGAAAAGAGTGAGAACGAGAGAGTTGGAGATGCAGATGTGCCCGTAAATGTAATGTGTAGTCGGGCATTACTGTAAGTCCTTGGTAAATGTTTTTTTTATAGATCATAGGATTCTAATGCTTGTGTTCTCATTGAACACGGCCAATGATTGTGGGGAAATAATATGTATATCAATAAAAGCAACAAATCTATAAAACAAATCATGACACAATGATACCACAATACTGTACATGACAGAACCCAACAAAAAGCCTATTTAGTGACAGCAACTAATAAACATAATACATATTTTAAGCTGTATTATGTTGGAATATAATGGAATCTAAAACTCATGGCAGCTGAAAGTGCATTTCAACTGGCTGATCCTCATATACTAATTGTCAAGTGACAGACATTTCCAATTACTCTTGTGGCACAAATCTGACTGAGGTCCTATAAAGACATGAGGTGTGTCCCAAATCGCATTCTTGTGTACTATGGAGATATAGTATAGGTAATGCAAAAGGTGTCCCAGCATTGTCAACAGTGTGGGATGATATACCTTATGAAATGCCCAATGTTGTAACTAAAAAAGTAGAACTGGTGTATTGCACCCTCAGCTGGCCATTGCCCTTACATACAACACTACATGAAGCAACAGCATTACATGCATCACTGCAGTACTGTGATAATTAGACTATAAATATATTTCACTTGTAGTTTCATTTAAACTTTCCATATATTTAAGTATAATGAAAAATATAAGTAAGAGCATAATAGGTTATATTTCAAACTGCAGCTATAATTGTGCGATAAACAAAACATGAGCAGGTACAGATAAATAAACATATTATAGCACGGATCTCAATCGCCAGTATTTGATCATAGTATATAAAGCATGGTCACTAACATCAAGGTTCACACATTATAGAAAGGATATATCTTCTGCTTATCTTCGTTATATAAAACATCCACCAACTGAATTACATTTTTATGGCGTAATTTCTGTAGCAGCTCAATCTCCCTGGAAAAAAAGGAAACAAGAAAATGCAAAATATAGGAAGCTGGACAATTGTATTTCTGTTGTTTCCTATATTATGTCATGTTGGTCAAACTGTATTCTACTTTGTTTAATAGTCTTATCCTCCAAGACATCTAGGTATTATTTCATTTAACATTTAAATGAATGCACAATGGTTGAACTGGTTGTCATAATCTCTCAAGCACATTTTCTATAGATTTCACTTTTTTTAAATGTGTCCTGAATTGATGAGTTGCTATGGTGAATTTTGACTTTCACAAATAAGTGGCATTAGATCAACAGCTCAAAAGGTGAATCTCATGAACATTCCATTGGCAAGCATATAGACAACAGCAATCACAGTACCTAAGTAGTGTTCCCTACATTTACATTTTTAAGTTTATATTTTTCCCTTTGTACTATGCACTACTGTCAAAGTGTTGTGTCACAATGAAAGATCAATCTCCCACGTATAGAAATGTGACACTTTGTACTGTTGAAATGTACAGAAAAAGTGTAGCCGTGTGTATTATTCATTAATGATCATTCATTCATCAATCATTGTTTTTTTTAAAACCTTAGCCATAGTTTACATTAGAAATAGCTTACAAAATATTTGAGGGCACTGCCATGCTCATTGGCATAAATATTTACTTTTGAGAAATAGGCTAAAGATTCTGAGCAAGGTACTGTATTGTATGGGCTTTTGCAGGAATGTGGTGCTGTTTGCGTGAGTCAAATTAACTTAGGCTAAGTGGGCAAATGTTAAGAAAATAAATGTTATGTTACTGAGAAAAACTACTTCTACCTTAAGATGTAGATGAATTGAAAATATCTGGGAATGGCATGGAGATGGTTATAGTAAGACCTACTTTTTCACATTTGCTTCTCCATTGCAGAGTCGCTGGAGTTTCTTTTTCTTTAGAATCTTGACAGCTCTCCTGCAGAGGGTTTCGGAGTCGAGCATCTCTTTAACTTTACCGTAGGATCCCTCGCCAAGAAGATCTCCCATAAGATACTTGCCTATCAGCTTGGCCCGTCTCTTTCTAGGTGTGTGTATGACATCAACGGAGTCTATTCTGTGAATGAATGTGCCTATACCCATTGATGGGTTTTCTAGGCTGTCCCTGTGGTCCTCTGCACTCATTGCTGCATCTCCAGTCATGCAGATCACTCAGAAATGCTCTCTGATTAGTAAAACCTGCTTCACTCTGCAGTGTATAATTTAACCAAAAAGCACTTGTAATGTGGCTTTTGTAAAAGTGTCATGATGCTTAGGCAAATCAAGAATCTCATTTATACCTTGGCTTGTCTACTGTCAGTGTACCATAGTTTTGAAATGTAATGGCCAAAGATTAAATATATATATGTGTAAATGTCTACACTTACAATGGGTTTGGAGTCCAAATCAATTACGTGTTGGTTTGTCAGTGACAGTGACATCTGATCATTATCTGCTCTCCTCATCTCGCCATATGGTTGTAAATCTAGCTGGGGATGTCCAGGAATGAGAAGAATGCATTTCTTCATTGAAATAGGTTTTGGAGAGAAAAACGAAGAAGGTTGCTGTATGTATCACAACTTCTTGTCATAGAAACAGTCAACGTTGTCCATTTGAATCATGCATTAGTCTGGGATCTTCTTTGCAGATGTTTGCACACCGGGATCCTTCTGAAGGAATTCTTCTGTGACATTTCCGTGACATTTTTTTAAATTAATGATCTACATAATGGAAACCAAGCTAGAGAAAGTTTTTAAATCAATTATAATGACGTGCTTGATTAAATATGTCTGACACGAACGGCAATAAAATCTTAAATCTTTTTTTCTTTTTTTTTTACATTACAATTGTCAAAAGTGTTAGCAAAGATGCGGGTTACCTATGGTTACAGTCACACTACCACATGCTTGCTTGCATAGGTCAGGACCATGCTAACGCTCAAACGCTAGCCATGCTTACTGTAACACACAGTACCGCATTATTTAGCTAACTCTGAGCTAGGCAAGGATAGCTGCCGGCTAACTTGAGTAAATCATAGTTAGCCTACTGTGAATGAGCGCACGTCAACTCCGCATTTATACATGCTTCGTAACACTGTAACATGAGAAAACTAGCTACCTTGCATTACAACTTAGCTGACAGAGAGGCGTTCACCTTACACATAGCCTGCCCTACGCCATGCTTCCGCAGCAAACAAAATCGGTATCGTATACACCGCAAGGCATTATGGTACTGGGAACTTGCGCTGTCCCGTCCAGATATAAATTAACAAGTAAATAAGAATATATACGTCTTATCCTGCTTCAGTCCTGCCCCTATGCTTATTGTGCACACAGATATCCTGCCGAAATGGCCACCAGGTGGCAGTACAGGTTTTTATGTCGAAACGTATCAAACAAATACACACCTGTCTTGTCAAAAACTTGAGGCCTACTGTAGCCACAATGGATTCGATTTGCACTCCATTCAGTGCTTATTTAAATCACTTTTTGAGCTACACCACCAACCAACAGAAACCATGCAAGAGAGGGTGCACTGAATTGTTCACCATAGACTATTAATTTGCATGAGTGGATGGAGACAGTGATGATCTAAACCATGTGAGAGGCTGAGTGGATGTGCAGAGACCCAGTGAAGAGGCAGCCCACCCACAGGCACATTTACTTTCCTCTGTTCTCCTTTCCTCTCTAGGGTCAGGCAGCATTCCACTACTGCCCTGGGGATCTGCACTGCTCTGTACAGCAACAGAAGACAGCATCATTCACAAAGACTCAGATACAACACCATATGTTCTGCTCATTTCCCTCCACCATCAAAGAGACATCATAAAAACACAGCAACAGGCACATGGGGAGAGTGACACATCCTTGGCTTACAGCAAATCCCAGAGTGTGAGAGGTGAATGAGTACAACCATAAGAAAAACTGAATAGTATTATTGTTATTATAGAGTAGGCATATCCTATTTTCGATGGGCGATACAAAGGTAAGGCATATTGACCTCCATCTACCCAGTGGTGGACATGCAAGGAGTTTAGAGTAGTGTTCACGTGTGTAGTATACTGTAGTATTGTATACCTTTAAAAAATGCCTTGCCTAATGATTTGAACAAATCAATTAACAATATAAATATTAACACAATTTAATACAGATATTATTAGAATTGTGCTAATTTCTATACTTGGAAATCCTCTAAAAATGCATGTAATTGATCTGTAGTTCTACTATGAACCTTAGACCTCGAGTTTCCATTTCCCAACTCGAGCAAATTGACTTGGTTGCACTCTATACCACTGTCCTGCACTCTGTTAACACTTGCTTATTATGTATGCATTCCATGCTATAGATGTGGTTTGAAATATCCTGTATAATCAGAAATGGAGATATTTGGGCAGAAGAGGAAGGTGTGGGTGGATGTCCTAAAGGAAAATAGGCACGCTATTTCAAGTTCAATAGTCATGTTTGGCCTTATAAAGCACAAACAGCCAACCCCAGTGATCAAACACAGAGGAAGAGGCCCCCCGATTCAAGCTGCAAAGGCAGGTGTCAGGCATAAAGGACCTGTCAACTTGTGGAAGGAAAATAATCACTTTAGTAGTCTCCGTATACTTTACAGGGCGAGGCTGGTATTAAATGAGATCCAGTAAACCACAGAGTGTAATTTACTGTAATCCTTAGGACCTATGAAAATTCTGAAACAAATCACTCAATAACATTCCCCTCTGGCATGATAACACATTGTCTGAGATTCTCCAAAAAGTCATATACTGTTGACCTACAAGGTTTAAGTAAATATTTTTTCTTCCTATTTATGAAGAGATACAAAATATGCCATTTAATGCAAACAATTATCTTTTAAGTATAAAAATATATTTTGCAGCATAAGTCCATATGCCACAGACACACAGGAAACAACAGGAGACATCGTTATACCAGCTTCCCATGTTTTTTGAATCTTTCAGACATGAGACACACAGGATCCAGACAAATAATCAGGTTTCTGAAGCATGGAAATACTTAGTGACCCAGACTGTATCTCACATTCTCACTGTCTACCTTTTACTAGAATACATTAAGAAGAGTGGTTTGAGTTCTCAGCAATGTCGTTTTCTTCAACACACATAAACATTTATAAAATGAATTTTCTGTTCTTCCAGTTCTTTTTCTTCTTCCCTCTACTCTAAGGATTTTTATAATGAGCTTAATTTAACTTTAATTAGTCTAATATGGTGTTTTGTGAGGCCACATAATGTACCCCAGTTTGCTGTCGTTGGGAATGGATCATTTCCCGACTCTGGAAATTGAGTCAGAGTCCAACTGTGTCCTGCCCTGTCTTATTATTGGCTGAGAGCATTGCCCATCCCAGCAGCATAATTCCATCTGGGCTAAATATTTATACAGAGGGGGAACGACATCACTCATCCACAACACTTTCATTCACGTAGAGAGAGCTGCTTTCAGAGAAGTTAAGGTGATCTGCACCACAGAGACCAGAATCAAATTTCTTGGCAATATTTTAACAAAAACCTTATAGTGTTTTTTTGGAGGAGAATCTAGATATTTTGTGAGAGAATGATGAGCTATATTGTTATTGTTGTTGGTGTAATTCTTACTCTATGTCACATTGGGAGGAATCCTGCCAGTGGTGAGTGGAACAACTTTTTGTGACTAAAATGTATTTATATATAAGATGTGTCATCCTAATTTTGTATGCTGTAATAGGTTAGTAATATTGCAAATTAATCATTCTATGGTTAAAGTAAGTTTATGAATATGATTTATGGCAAGGGATGATTTTGTATACTTGCAGCTATATCTACCATAAGATTCATAAGGAAATAGAACCACTAGTCAAAAAAACATGGGATGATTTAACTTGTATCGAATTAAAATCTCCTAGATGTGGTTAAAAGCATTATCATAAACTGACAATTCATTCAGTTGGTTGTTGTAATAACTGTTGAACAAATCAAATAGTTAAATTACTGTACATACATACTGTAGTAAATATGTTGTATTGTGCCATATTATTGTGTTGATATTTAAGTGTGCATAACTGTTCTATTAATGTGATGGTTTCCAGCCGGGATGTGCTGGCTACAGCAGAATCAGGACCAGAGATGTGACATGGTGCTGATGAGAGGGGTCACCAGGGAGGAATGCTGTGCTGGAGGTAGACTGGACACAGCCTGGTCCAACACTAGTTTGCCCATGAACGAAGTTAGCCTGTTGGGCTTCCTGGGAATTGTCTCCTGCAAACCTTGCAAAGGTAAACAGTTGGCTTACTCTCACAACACTGTCACAACATAGTTTAAAACATATTTCCAACTGTATACTTATCATATAAGTTTGGGTTTTCACATAGGATGGATATAGAATTTCACATTGTCATAGTACAAAATGTAGTGCTCAAACTTAACAAGTTTGTACTACAGCATGATTTTGTTGTATTTGAGTAACAGTAGTAGGACTGATATATATTTAAACTTAGGTTCTATCATTATGTTCAATAATAGTGATGTTTGTGACTGCTAATGACAGGCTCTCTTAGATGTAAGAATCGCTGTACTTAAAAACAATGTACTATTAAAACAAGAAACAATTATTTGTAAGAAAGACTGACTTTATCAATGTTGTAAATGTAACTGACTGCACATTTACTACAGCTATGCCTGTTTGCATACAAGGCATTTACATTTTGGTTGGACTGTTTAGTTAAACAGACTGTTGCTTTTTTATGGGAACATCTTTTACACAAAATTACTCTTGTCTTATTTGGGCCAAGTCATTTGCAAAGGAAAGTATTTACACAGTGGGTGCCATGTGAAGGCTTTTAACAAAATGCAGGCATGGATCTAAGCCAGGTGTTCCATATTACTCCATCAATTTGTCCCTTCTGCTGAATGTCAACAGGGTCAGATAGACTAGGTTCTCATCACTAGGCTCATCTGAACACTGTGGACAAATGTGAGTTGCACTTCCTGCAAAAACGCAGCTACTGGCTGATGTGTCATAGAAACATAGACACTTAGGTTTGCTTTAAGGCTTCACTGCCCTTGTCACATGCAAGAGAATCTATTGGTAGTGTGTTTGTCCACCTTATCTTTGACAGCCATTCTTGGTAAGACACTGTAATTTTGGGAAAGAAACAAAACAGAAGTATTTATCCTCATCCTCCAAGGACTACTCTATTTCTTCTCCATATCCTATTTCTTATTTATATAATTCATTAAATATAATAGTAATATGATTGTTATTATGTTTTAATTCAGTCTGAAACCATGGGCTGGGGTCCAAGCGCACATGCATGTATACATACACACACTTGGAATCCCCATGTGTGAATGTGGTGTGGAGACCCTCTTTAGCAACACTCCCAGCGACCGGAGAGTGTACACTACCCATTTAATGTTTGCCACATGCCCAGATCTCTGGAAGTTATAACTTGCAACCCTATCTTCCATCTTTCTGCATTCTCTGGAAGGCAGCATGAAACTCACGCCACAAGTAATCCTAAAATGCAGAGAGATATTATCATGACAAAGGCAGCAGTCTAATTTCCATGAGCCCCTTTCTAAGAACCTACTGAACTGCTGATCATTGCCCACATTGTGTGTGTGTCAGACTACGAGAATTGGGGAAAGACTCATACAACTGCTATTCCAGACAAACATTGCAGACATGGGGGCTCAGTGCCATTCTATAGGAGGTTGGGAGAATGTGATATCTGTGTGAAAACCCATCGCACACACTATGCTTCTGAATGAACTTTGCCTTTCAGCAGGGGGATAGTGACAGAAGAGACACAGAGAGAGATAGATAGATAGATAGAGAGAGAGAGAGAGAGAAATAGAGAAATGGAGAATAACAGGATATTGAAGTGTTTTTAGATAAACCAAATAAGCTCCTGCTTCTGCCCAAGACTCTCAGGGTCTGTGAGCCGAATGGCCCCAACATCCGCCAATCATATTCATGTAAAGTCTTGGGTTGAGGCCTGTGTGAAGTATCTGGTGTTGTCTGTGTTGGATTACACTTCCTCCTGAGTTTTGACATTATGGGGTGTTAGCTGAGCCCGGGCTTCCTCATTTCAGGCCCGTCTCTCAGCCCGTAAACGTCTCTGACAGCTCTTTGAACTCTGTCTGCCTCAGAGCCCCTCTGTGCCCCTGCAGGGGCTTAACCCAGTCTGGGTGCAGCAGCACAGATGGACCGCACTGTTTTGAAAACACGCCAACCTTGCATTCCATCAGGCGAGACACCCCCGTTGTGTGACCGTCAATAAAGAGATGTGATTATTGTAAATAACGTCCGCGGTGAAAAGCGTGTTGTGGCACAGGGAAACCCGTGATCTCAACTTGTTTTTGTGCGAGAATGCCTGCGGATCATCTGATGTCTGCAAAACCTGTCAGAAACAATACACAGACTCTGCGTGCGCACTGCCCAAACCCCCGCCCCCTGCACCACCCCCACCCCCCACCACACACATTCAAGACACTTTCCCCCCCCCCTCCTTTGGTTTGTGTAGAGACTTGCGAGGGCGTCAGATGTGGCCCCGGGAAGGTCTGCAAGATGAAAGGAGGAAGGCCTCAGTGTGTGTGCTCGCCGGACTGCGCCCACTTCTCCCGGAAACATGCGGTGTGTGGCAGCGATGGGAAGTCCTACAAAGACGAATGTGCCCTGCTAATGGCCCGGTGCATGGGACATCCTGACCTGGAGATCATGTACCAGGGAGAGTGCAAAAGTAAGCGCGTCGCAAAGCGGCACAGTAGACTCAAATAACGGTCGACTTCGCCGCAAACGCTGCACGTGCCTTAGCGGCAATGCGGTCGCTCCTGTAGTGCTGCCTCCACACTTATCTATCTAAGGCAAACGACGGCCTGTCTGTATGTGTGCTACTAATGCCCCCACTCGTCCCGTACAGAGACGTGCTCCCATGTCGTGTGTCCAGGCACCCACACCTGTGTGACCGACCAGACCGACAGCGCCCACTGTGTCATGTGCCGCGCCACGCCCTGCCCAATACCCGTGGCGTCTGAGCAGTCCATCTGTGGCAACGACAACATCACCTACCCCACGGCCTGCCACCTCCGCCGCGCCACCTGCTTCCTCGGACGCTCCATCGGAGTCCGCCATTACGGCCACTGCAGCAGTAAGGGTGGCTGATCTGCAATATGGATATTTCATTTGGGATTGATAACATTGTTTATCTATCTATCTATCTATCTATCTATCTATCTATCTATCTGTCTGTCTGTCTGTCTGTCTGTCTGTCTGTCTGTCTGTCTGTCTGTCTGTCTGTCTGTCTGTCTGTCTGTCTATCTATCCATCTATATATCTATCTATTTAGAACCTCGGGAATAAGTTAAATATTTAATAGCTAATCTGAAAGTCCTTCAAATTAGAATGAACATTGTATCCTTCTTCCCTCCTCTCTCCCTCTCTCTCTCCCCCTCTCTCTCTCTCTCTCTCTCTCTCTCTCTCTCTCTCAATCTCTCCCTCTCTCTCTCGCTATCTCTCTCTCTCTTCTCTTTTCCACAGATCCTCCAAGGAAACCCCAGGACTTTGAAGGCAGCGAGGAAAATGCAGTCTAGACAAAGATGGCACAATGAGATTCGCAACATAATCCTCGCTCACCAGAGAGCCTTCCGTTATACTGTTGAAGGGTTGGTCGGTTCGCCACTATTCTGACTTCCCACAATGACGACCCCACTTTGTTGCCACCTTTATATTGAATACCAATATGGCGTTTGACATGACTAGCTGGAAGACATACTTCGCCCAACGGTTCCTGTAGATGAATGCAATCTGTTGTTGCCTGGTTCTGTGGTACATAGGTAGGTGGATGGAGGCATGTATCTTAAGACAGAAATATGTAGTGGGCACTGTGTGTGTGTATATTGTAAATAGGACACCACTACTATTTATTGGAGAAGGTATTAAGCTCTATTTATGTATACATATCCATATAGCCTTAGAAAAGCTGAAGCAGAAATGTATTTATTGTATTATTTTGTGTTGTTACAGTATGTACAATAACGGTCACTGGCATTTTTTTTACAACCATTCACAGTTTATAGTCTTCTCCTTCCACATACTCTCTCTCTCTCACACACTCACACACACACAAACACACTTTCTGGCAAACCTCCCTAATTTGTTTGGAAATTTGATAGCACATTACTGCCTGCCAATGTGGTTTTAATTCACCACAAGCAAAAACAGAACAACTGCAGTTTGTACTGTCTGAATTTTCCTTTGTTTAGAGGTGAGGGAGGGACTCAGACCAAACAAAAATGTACCTCACTGTCCCACAACCACCCTCCCCCCACAATCACATGTTTACGCTGGATCCCAATCAGAACTCTGGGCCACCCGCTGATTACTGAAATTAACAGTTTAGTTCTGTCTGTAAGAGTTTTATAAGTCTGTTGGTTCAACCCCAAGCCCTCCACAATACCCCCTCTGTTGAAGCCTTGGCTTTGTTCACTTAAGATTACTGTGGGTCATGCTGGTTCATTCTAATGCTTTCTTGCTGCTTTGAATTACTTGTACATTTTAAGAACTTGCTAGACAGACAAATGTAATTAGCATCATCTTATTGAAAGCTAAATCAAATTTGTCTAGGAATGGCCCTATATATATAGATATTAGACTGTCACCACAGAGGTTCATTGTTGACATAGGCCTATTTTGGAAAACCAGAGGGATTTCTATATAAATTCCTTATCATCAATGTTATGGAATAACAAATGTTGTCAACAATCCCTGTATTTAGTTATAGAACATTTTATGGACTATATCAATGTACATGTAAATATAACTTTCTTGCACCTGTGTACCTACTGTACTGTGAAATTTCAAATGGTAAATGCATCAACTTATTTTTGTATTTTTTTGTACTGTTGTTTCAGCTTAACATAAAGTATTATTAAATACATATTTATCACAACAATTGTCTCTCTGTTTTGGTTTCACTGGAGAATCACAATTAATTACAATTTAGAATGCAGTATGTAATGTATGTTCATATATTTTATGGCAAACATTTGTTTCCCAACTTCACAGAGCTTCACAGAGTATTATAGTAGAAGTATTCTTTGAGAAAATCTGTATTATATATTTACATACTTTCATAGCAGGCTGGTAGGTAGAGCTGCTGTAAGCTGCTTCGGTCATCTGTCTACCCACACTGCCAAGCTATGCGTGCAACTACTGGTCCTAGACTCCGACAGGCCTCCGCTAGGCTTCATTTTGGGCGGCAGCAGAAAATCAAACCCATGCTGAACAGCTTTTCTGCCCCCCTCTCCCATGGGATATCCCCCTGTTCCCAGTGTGGTGGGAGGGGTGTCTGGTTGAGGGATGGAAGGTGAAGGAATTGAGGGATAAATGCGAACAGGGGCCTGGGTACTGACTCACTTTCCTGTGAGGAGAACCTC
This sequence comes from Aphredoderus sayanus, assembly GCA_027564795.1. Taxonomy (NCBI): domain Eukaryota; kingdom Metazoa; phylum Chordata; class Actinopteri; order Percopsiformes; family Aphredoderidae; genus Aphredoderus; species Aphredoderus sayanus. The sequence continues at coordinate 3,169 of JAODUG010005807.1, read as the reverse complement.
CCTTGTTTTTCTCTGTCTCTCTCTCCACTGACTTCTGCACTGCGCCATGCAGCAGCATCTGGTTTAACTTTAGGAGATGTTTATATTCTGATCCAAGCACCATTTTATTACATTGGGAATGGAATTAGATGTTGTTTGTTTAAATAGGGCAACTAACGATACCATGTTTTCTCCTTACCAACGTCTTATTTTTGTAATTAGTCTTTTAAGTGATTCCCCCCCTCCCACCCCCCAGGCCAGGGCTATGTACTGGCACACAAACAGATTGGTCAGACCTTGTCATCAAGTACACACTGATGACCTCACTGTGGCCAAACGTAGGAGGATTTGTTTAGGTAAAGGGGAATTTCCACCTTGCTGAGGCCATTACATCAGCTTCATTTTGGGGTATTGAATTCATACAGGCACACTGCTCAATGTACAGTATGTACTGTATATCATATGTGTGGGATTAAGTACATGGTGAAGGTCTCTCTATCCGGCCCTCACGTGAGGGCTGAAGCATTTAGAAATTCTTTTTCGACCCGCACTATAAACTCCCTAAACCACTATCTCTGACCATGGTTTAATAAGAAAATAACATTAAGGAATGTGCAACAAACACATTCTGGGATAGAGACTTTGTTACATATTAGGAAGAAGTAAAACAAAACGATAATTTTGACCTGTCAGGATAAATAATCCAAATGGATAGTTACTGTGTCTTTCTAGCCAAATCAAATCCTTTGGGCTTGTTACAGTGAGCATGACTTTGTTGTGCCTTCAACACGGCAACCTAATCCCAGAAAACTGTATGTCATTACAACACCGCTGTCTGACTCACATCGGATATGATGCTCCCCTTGTCACACAAGGGAGACAAGGGAATAACCACAGGGTAACTGTATGAGCAATTTCAAGGCTATTGTAATTATACTGAACACACAACCTCAGAGATTCTTTGCACACCATGCAAGAGATGGAGAAGTGTTTTTTTCCACATGTAATGGGGTGTTGAGTAGGCAATTACATGTCAGCATCACTTCCTCAATGAAGAGATTTGGGTTGTGTGTGTGTGTGTGTGTGTGTGTGTGGGTGTGGGTGTGAGCGTGTTTGTGTGTGTCATCTGGTTCCAGTCTTAACCTCTGCAACGGCGCTATAGGACGCATTTGTATGGGTGTGTGTGGGTGTGGTTGTATCTGTAGAGCTGCAGATGTATCATCTACCTATTTGTTTGGGTTCCTAGAAGCTACCTGGTGTGAATATTGGATCAAATGCTGCGTCATAACCTCCAGATGAGTTGTGTCTAACCCAACAAACACAATGGTCTGTGATCTGAGGTATGTGCTAGCACATTTAGAGAGGTTTAATGATTGTGCTTTGAAATGTAAAGCCTCTCCCAGTGCAAGACATGTACATCATTTCCTCCAAAGAGTCAACAACTTCCAGTAACGGCCAGCATGAATCTGAACTGATGGGTTGAAAGCACTGTGCAGTGCAAAGAGACCACCCACTCTGAATCACACCACTGAATCGTAAACAGCTCCTTCCCACATGACTGAAACTAATAGATATCAGATCTATCACTGCATAAGCACAAATCTGCTTCAGGCATTATTTCCCGGACATACTATTGTTTTACAGTGTAAAATCTTTCATGTTAACATTTAATCAAACCCCAGATGATTAAATATCATGGTGGCACACTAGGCCCCTGTTTCATATTTAGGTTAAGGATGCATGAGAAATGAATACATAATGGTATGCATTTTATTAGCTGCATATTCTGGGTCAATAAACATCAATTTGATCCAATGTTTAGATTAAATGTTTATGCCTTTGGAAATTTGATAATACTATTTAATGTAATAATAACATGAAAATAATAATACTATTATTGCGTTTAGACTCTGTGGCTATTAAATAATTAAGCAGTTAGTTCAAATGTTATGTAAAGATTAATGGCTAACAGCCATGAAATGCAACATAAAAACTATTACTATTGCAACACCAGAGGTCCAGTGCAAACAAGCATTGTAATTGAGTAAATCAGGCTGACAAGAGATCAGCAGATTAAGCAACATGTGCAAACGTTAATTGTTCCCATTTAGGCCTGTTAAATTGTTTTATTTTTTCTGGGACAAACTATCTGGTGGCTTTGAGTGCCTGTGTGTGGTCCAGGCCATATGTACAGTATTACCTATCACAGCAGGATTGGTGTATTCAAAATAAAACATAATTTACTGTAAAGTTGGTCATATAAAACTGGTTTCATTCAACAGTGATTAACCAACGGTTACAATGCATATTGAAAACTTAGCAAAGGCCTCTGGAAAAGATGTGTATAAGCTGCACTAAGAAAATAAATAAATATGATCAGAAATCCTGAAAATATGTTCTTTCTATGAATTATATCATAAATATAGCACACAACACTCAAATTAAATGTAGACAGTTACCCACCCTTTCACATGTACAGTATATTGTTGTACAGTATACTTTTGGCTACAGTGTTTTGTCAACAGACTGACTCATGGTCTGCATTGGTCCATAGCATAGTAGAGTACTGACTGTGTGGTGCGGTTAGCTCCAGTGCTGCTCAGTGCAGAATCAATTATAAGACATGAACCCATGAAGGAAGACACACACAATACTTTATCCACATTGGTTTGTTAGCCAGGTCTCTCTTGTAAAAGAGATTACCAATCACGATGAGACTAATCAGGTCTAATTGTGAATTGTTGATATATTGTGGTTCTATTCATTTAAAAAAATCAAAATGATTATATTACATATACGTTTTTCATTTTAGTCTTTGTTTAGTCTACAACATATTGAATATACATTTAATATTAACTATTTAATTAAATGTACGAATGCAGACACTATTCTTTTTTTGACATGGTGCCTGATCACAAGCAGAGTGGAAAAACATTGTAAAACTGGAAATACCTTGCCGAAAGAGAATGCCTACTGTGTTCTGAATTGCAATATACTTTATACTGTATATACAATGTGTTAATGAGGTCATACGTTGGAGTTTATTTTCTGGAGAAAATGTTCCACCATTGATCTTTACAGCTTTTGGCTTTCCCTTTAGGGGTCTCATAGTATTTGTGTGTGTGTGTGTGTGTGTGTGTGTGTGTGTGTGTGTGTGTGTGTGTGTGTGTGTGTGTGTGTGTGTGAGTGT
>JAODUG010005798.1:0-28938 GCA_027564795.1 Aphredoderus sayanus | reverse complement strand
ACACACAAATCATACACAATCAGATGGCGCCGCCGTGTGGCTAAAAACTATATTACGAGTACATTACGAGGGTTAATTAGGAATAAATACAAAAATCCAGCTAATTCCAAGTTTAACTGCCCCTGCTATATTTGTTGCCATATAATAATTAACATGAGTAGCACACAGTAATTGAAAAGTTACATGCATTTTACCTGCAGACATGCAGTCAATTTTGGTTCCTCCAGTTGATTAGATATTTTAATGCAAAATATTCGAGAGGCTTCATCAATTACACACCATTCATCGCCATATATGGCAGAAAGTGCCTCAACTTCTTCCATCTATATTGCACAAAACAAAAAAATCTATAGGTAAAAGCTCAATAAAGATAACTTTATCACAGAAGAATGAGACCTACACACTGATATATTAGGTATTCTTAAAAAAAACATTGTTTTATAATATCGCCATTCTGATTAACTGATTCAGTACTGTAGCCTAACAGTACTAAACAGTTTGCACAAAACGATCGAGCGATCTGAGGAGTCGAGGACACATTTTAATTGAGAGAGAAGACCATATAAGTTAGTCTGCCATTTATTGTATGTCAAGATAAAGTATTAAAAACGTTGCAACGAAACACATCTTACTTGAGACTGAAGATCACCTACATTTTCTGAAGTTATGTCTGCCATTTATTCACTGTCAAGATAACATCACTAAAAAATATATAAAAACTTAGTAAAAGTGTTTTCAAAGTGATTTCAAAGCAACAATACTTAGTTGTATGTGAATATCAGGCTACTACTTCCAGGGTGATACGTTTAGGTACATTTGTTTTTCTTTCAGGGTCAACCGGATTTCAAATGATCATCAGGGTCTTTCATAATGTAATCCATGTTGTCTCATGTATTAAAAAAAATAGAGTTGTAATTTATTGTATATTTTAAATATTGTTGCAATACTGGCCTTAATCTATGATTTCTTTCTGTCAGTGCGGGTGCAACAAAACCATCAGTCTATGAAACTATGTTCAAAATCGAGGCTTTTATTTTGACAATCATTTCTGATTCAAGGAAGTTCTACACACCGGCGATCAGCTGATAACAGTGTAAACAATTGTGTGCGCAAGAGATACGCTTTCCTACATTACCATTGTATTACAAATATGCGGTTTAATATTGTTCAGATTAAAGGTATGTTGGTCAAAGACTATGTAACCTAATAGCTAGTAATTTAGTTGAATTTCCGAATAATTTATTTTATAAATTAAGCCTATAGTACGTGGTTCGGGACTACAAAAATCACATGCTGACCAGTAGCATTCTTCACTACAGTAAAGAAATAAACGATTTTCTATCAGACATTGAAAGTATCCTGCGATTAAAGCGGTAAGTTCAAAACAGACTATTTAAATTATTGAAATAACTATTTTGTATTTGGACATACAGTAACATGATGAAGATTAACTTTGCTGGTGTCAGAATACTTACTTTGATCCTGCAGGACATCTATGCTTTTATAGGACGAAATCACGTTATTCAAAGTATTTTGAAACGTGCATTTACAAAATTGGTGTGTATCTTGGAATTATACCTATATGTGTCTCCAATTTGGAAGGCTGTCAAGTCACAAGACAAGATGCATTCCTATTACCCTAATGCCTTATTGCGCAACAATAAATTAGCTTTCAAATTAAAAAACATGACAATATATGATTTAATTAAGACATGAATTATAATAGTGAGAGTAATTATTATATCTTATTTGTTTTTATCCAAATTTAGTTAACAATTAAGGGTGCTCTAAATGTACTGTATATTAACATGTTTGCAGTAGAGCAAACGTTTCTGTAACCTACTTTTGAGAGTTCTTCTGTCTGACCTTCAGAACTTTATTAAAGCACAAAAATACTTCAAAGTTGTGTAAAGAACACTTCAGCACTACTGTATATCTATATATGCAGTACTGTATATCAGCAATTTGGTTTGCACACTATTATCATGTGAGAAATGTATGCAATATAATGTCAGTGCTAAGACTTCCTGCAAGTCTTGTCTGCTGACCAGAATTTCTTTTCATTTCCTTCTTCAACTTCTCAGCTTAAAAAAAAAGGTTTATTTAACTGTCTGCTGACAAAAGCAATGTGTTAACAGGTTATGCAATTAGAGATCATGTGTTCTCAGTAGAGCATGACTAATGTGATGACTATTATAATGGTGTGGAATAGTTATTCATTTATGTTTACAGATAAAGTTTCATGTCCATTTAAATAATTTAGAACACCCCAAATTTGTTATATAGAGATGAATGAAAGTTATGTGATTTAAAATAATGATATTTTATTAATAATTTGTATTTAAGGTAATGCAATTGACTGTAATTCATTAGAACTTATCAATTGTGTGGAAAACACCCTTTCGAACACCCATAATCAGTAATCTGAAAGTATTTTGTTGTTTATATATTTATTTATTTATATATTTCATTCAGGTGTCTATGGAGGAACTAGAGCCTGAGGAACAGTTCCTGCACCATGCAAGGAACGGAGACCTTCCTGGTATTAAGAGGCTTCTCATGTCAAAGATCAGGGAAGAGACTCAACTGAACATCAACTGCAAAGGTAAACACAACTTCTAAGCCATTATAAATAAAAGTCTTCTGAGCTAAATTTGAATTGTATTCTTTTGTATATTTATTCATAACATTTCACCAGGGAAGAGTAAGTCTAACCTGGGATGGACCCCTCTTCATTTAGCCTGTTACTTTGGACACAAAGATGTAGTGGAGGAGTTGCTTAAGGTATGATGCCCCCTGAATGAAAGTGAATAAATATTTTGATTGTTTTGTGTGTGGATGTTGGTGCAACGTGTGTATGTTTTAAATTTTGTGTGTTGCTTTTTGCAGGCAGGAGCAGATGTTAACTTGCCCAATAACATGGGAGATACACCCTTGCACAAAGCTGCCTTCACTGGGCGAAAGGTACCTTGGCAATTATTTTAATTAGTGTAGTCCCTTACACTTTGCACCTGATTGTTTATGGTCTGATATTGTACACATGTTTGTTCACCCACTGAATTCAACACACATTCAATCATCAATTAATCGTGATTTGATAGGAGGTTGTCATGCTGCTGCTACGCTTTGATGCATGTGCTACTGTCATCAATGGGACAGCGCAGATTCCCAAAGATGTCACTCAAAATGTGGAGATCAGAAGCATGTTAGAAGGTGAGCGTGTGTGTGTGTGTGTGTGTGTGTGTGTGTGTGTGTTTGTGGCAATATGGTTCTCCCACCCCCACCCCAATGAAGCACTACTTTCAAATGGTTCAAATACAGTGGGGTAAAAAAGTATTTAGTCAGCAACCAATTGTGCAAGTTCCCCTACTTAAAAAGATGACAGAGGCCTGTAATTTTCATCATAGGTACACTTCAACTATGAGAAACAAATCCAGAAATACACATTGTAAGATTGTTAATGAATTTATTGGTAAATTACTCTGTAAAATAAGTATTTGGTCACCTACAAACAAGCAATATTTCTGGCTTTCACAGACCTGTAACTTCTTTATAAGGTAACACGTGTCCTCCAGTTGTATTAATGGCACCTGTTATTAATGCCATTAATACCTGTATTAATGGCACCTGTTTGAACTTGTTATCAGTATAAAACACATCTGTCCACAACCTAAAACAGTCACACTCCAAACTCCACAATGGCCAAGACCAAAGAGCTGTCAAAGGACACCAGAAACAAAATTGTAGACCTGCGGCAGGCTGGAAAGACTGAATCTGCAATAGGTAAGCAGATTTGTGTAAAGAAATCAACTGTGGGAGCAATTATAAGAAAATGGAAGACATACAAGACCATTGTTAATCTCCCTCGATCCCGGACTCTCACCCCGTGGGGTCAAAATGATCACAAGAACGGTTAGCAAAAATCCCAGAACCACATGGCGGGACCTAGTGAATGACCTGCAGAGAGCTGGGACCAAATTAACAAAGGCTACCATCAGTAACACACTACTTCCTGCAGTGCCAGACGTGTCCCCCTGCTGAAGCCAGTACATGTTCAGGCCCATCTGAGGTTTGCTAGAGAGCATTTGGATGATCTAGAAGAGGATTGGGAGAATGTCATATGGTCAGATGAAACCAAAATAGAACGTTTTGGTATAAAATCAACTTGTCGTGTTTGGAGAAGAGAGAATGCTGAGTTGCATCCAAAGAACACCATACCTACTGTGAAGCTTTGGGATGGAAACATCATGCTTTGGGGCTGTTTTTCTGCAAAGGGACCGGGACGACTGATCCGTGTAAAGGCAAGAATGAATGAGGCCATGTATCTTGAGATTTTGAGTGAAAAACTCCTTCCATCAGCAGAGGCATTGAAGATGAAACGTGGCTGGGTCTTTCAGCATGACAATGATCCCAAACACACTGCCCGGGCAACGAAGGAGTGGCATTGTAAGAAGCATTTCAAGGTCCTGGAGTGGCCTAGCCAGTTACCAGATCTCAGCTCCATAAAAAATCTTTGGAGGGAGTTGAAAGTCCGTGTTTCCCGGGACAGCCCCAAAACTTCACTGCTCTAGAGGAGATCTGCATGGAGGAATGGGCCAAAATACCAGCAACAGTGTGTGAAAACCTTGTGAAGACTTACAGAAAACGTAAGTCCTCTGTCCTCTGACCTCTGTCATTGCCAACAAAGGGTATATAACAAAGTATTGAGATGAATTTTTGTTATTGACAAAATACTTCTTTTCCACCCTAATTTACCAATAAATTCATAAAAAATCCTACAGTGTGATTTTCTGGATGTCTATTTCACAGTTTGTCTCTCATAGTTGAAGTGTACCTATTCAGGCCTCTCTATTCATTTTAAGTGCGGGAACTTGCACAATTGGTTGCTGACTAAATACTTTTTTACCACACTGTATTTAGTATTAACTACTGGGACATTACAGATAATAAACCTTATTATAGATAAATATTTAATTACACAACATACCCCCAAAAATATCCTGCAACCAGAAACATCAATGTCTTTTAGTACAGTTATAGTGCTGATAACATCAAATTAATTAATTAGGTTGGGAAAAAAAGGATGCAGGACTATGTTGTCCTATAGATAACAAAATTCTGTACAAACAATAACATAATTACAGTTTTCCGACATACTGAAACCAACATTAAAGTGCAAATACAAATATACTTAAATTAATCACGAATCACACTGAAAACAAGGATCTCTGGGGGAAAGGGTGGGGTTGAGAGAGACAGGGAGATGTTTGCTACAATGTATAATTTGCAAAGTATAGTTCTGGAAACTGAAAAGAAAACAACAGAGCCCCCTACGGTCACATGACTCACAGATTGATAAACCGTATGCACAGATTAGCGTAGTAAACCACCATCCACTGTTCTTGCATGTATCGTTGAACATTTTGTGTTGTTAAATATAATTTTTTGCATGTTTAAATCTAAAAACAGTGTTCCACTATAGTCTATGACATGGAAGCTAACATGTACTTTACAATGCTAATATCCGTATGACAAATGGCTTGAAACGTTGCTAAGTTTAACCAAAAATAATTGAATAACATGCTTTCTATTGTGGGAAAAGCATTTGGCAGTTGTCCCGTAGGGTTCACCATACATGGGCATGGTGTACTTGCGACCATTCAGGCAATCCTGTCCCACACTTTTGAGAACCACTGACCTGACAGAGTAAAATAATCTTTAAAACCATAAATAACAACATGTCCTACTTCACTGCCCTTCTTCACATCAACACACCTGCACACACACTCAGGTCTTTATCCTCCATTCACCTCACTGTACCACCCGCCGTTTTGCTCTTATATGCGTCTATATATAAAATATATTATTATTATTATTATTATTATCCCGATACAACCTTTAAAACCGTGTCATTTTTCTTATTTAAGCGGCTGAGAGAACCGAGGAGAGAAAACTGGAGGAGAAACTTTTGGACGCAGCAAGGGAGGGAGATCTTTCAGCTCTAACACGACTGGTTTGTGCCTTTCTATGAAAAAATAAGTATACACTTGGGAGGGGCCCCATTCCTGTAGTCATCACATGGCACCAGTGTCTACGTGTCTGTGACTATACCTCAGGTATTGTCAGTTAGATGTTTTTAATCTCAGGGCAAGGTATTTGTAACAAGTAATCTGTAAGGTGTACCGCCTCCCAAATCAGGAATGAAAGAAAGATAGAAATGCAGATGCATTTCTCGTTGCCTCCTGGGAATTCAGTTAGCATATTCTATTGAATGAGGTTAATTAATCAATTTAATTAATGAATTGAATTAATCCATCAAATTACAGCTTAACAGGAAGAAGCCACCAGACTTCCACTGCACTGATCTCTTAGGTAACACCCCGTTACACTGTGCTGCCTACCGGGACCAGAAACAGTGTGCTCTGAAGCTGCTTAAAAGTGGAGCCAGTCCGAACATAAAGAACAAGAATGGTACATTTCAAAGTCACCCATACATTAATTTCAGGCCAGTCATGCTGAATCATGCCATTTAGTAACCTGACACACCAGATGGTTGTTATACACACACAGAGCGTAGTTCTATGCACACAACCATCTGGGGAGCTGTATATTAAAACTGTTTCAAAAGGGCAGGCGCCCTTTTTTACTGCCAATCAGCTGCCAATTTATTTGGCAGCTGATTGGATGAACCATCTGTCTATCTGTAGGCATTGTTTTTTTCGAGTGACTTTGCCATCGTCACACCTAAACCACGCCCGTAGCTACCATTTTGATGCTGATTGGTCACATGTTATGATATACCGGACAGAATTAAAAATATTGCTTGATTCTCCAGACTGATTCTCGCTGCAAAGTCAAACTGAAGCACGAGAGATCTTGATGGTCTCGAAAGGCTAGCCATTTAAGGCATTGGCTGCTAAAATGCATAGTAGGGGGAAATGGTGAACAATATTTTTCAAACCATGTTCACAAGTTATTTTTGCTGAGATCTGATATGTGGTTGAGCCACATCTGTGATTTCCTGCTGCAATGTTATTTTGTCTGCAGTATCTGCAAACATTGCCTGCCTACTATCAGTGAGACTAGGTTACCTTCATTTGTGACAGGATGGTTACCTAGATCATTACTCATATCATTACTGCTTAGCAACAAAATGCAGTTCCAGGAAGTTAAAACATGATTTACAGCAGTCTCTCAAAATAGCCATTGTACTTAACCATAACACTGTGCCAGTGTTATTATAGCCAGTGTTCTAAATCTGTGTCAATATCCCACAGGTCAGACTGTGTTTGATCTAGCCAGTGATTCTGTGATGAAGCAAGTCTTGGAGGGCAATGTTCATCGAGTGAGTGACTTGGCAATATGTTTTCACATCAAGATAGATTTAGTCTCTTTCTTCTAAGCCTTTAATCTTTTACAGGGTATGGCACGTCACGTCAAGATGTTTGAAGGGCCCTTGTGGAAGGTGAATCCTCGAGCCAATACACGTTAAAGCAAAATACTAAACATTACTGTTATGACTGAAATGGTGGTCATTTTCCTCAAATGTATCCCACAGAGCTCTAGGTTTTTCAGTTGGCGGTCCTACTGGGTTGTCCTTCAGGACGGGGTTATATCTTGGTATTCAAAACAGTAGGTACCCCTCTGTATTTTGTGTTGGAGCTGCTTGTTCACGCACATTATATCACAACAAGAGTGCTAAATACCTAGCCTTGTGAGACCATCCGGCTCTCAAGCTTCAATAAAATGTTACTGCAAATATCAATATGGAACACATCAATGCAATAGTGTGAAGACAACAGTGTAGTACAGTACGTTTCCACTGGCACTGGCTGATTTTAAACATACTGATTGGGTGAGGTAGGTAGTCCAATTGTAAGTACATGTGATTTAAATGTATTGCCTTTATGACAAACGCTTTTGAATTGAGGGATCCCAGACTGATTCTTGCTGCGACGATGATATTGTAGCTCACAAGATCAGGATGGTATCACAAGGCTATTTAATACCCACTTAACACAGATCCTTCCTGTGTACTGTAGGAGGCAATTTAGGTGTGTTTTGTAATGACTTAATTTACATTTAGGTGCATGTGTTAAGCACATCAGCACACCATTGAGGACAGACCAAAACACGTTTATAAATGTAACACCGGTTTTGATCTTTGATCTGTGCCCTTACCCAGGTGGACTGTGGCTTGCTAGTGTATTTCCCAAGTCAGTGGTCTATTCTGAAGTGGTCTCTCAAACAACCCCCCTCACTTTTCCTCTTTCTGTATTATTATTTCTCTCTAAAGGTCAGATGCAGTTGCCAATGTTAAAAGGCAAGGCTCTAAGTCCCTAACACAGGCTCAGTGTTTGGTAAGTGAGAGATTTATTTTTAATTTGAGCATTTATGTTTTGTTTTATTATTTTAACATGTCACACTCCTCAGTGTATTCCTCTCCAGAATCCCCCTTGCTGTTAAAACACCTCTGTATTACTCCCCTCTACGGTGGTGATAGTCTAGTGGTTAGGGTGGTGGTCTCCCAACTGAAAGGTTGAATGGCCAACAAGCCCAGCCCTTGTAAGCATCCTTGAGCAAGATGCCTAACCTCTCTCTGCTCTATGATACTTGTAAATTGTACTTACTCTAAGACGCTTTGGATGAAATCATCTGCTAAATTACCTACTTGTAATTACGTCCCACTGAATACACAGGTGTGTTTAAAACATTTGGGTTTCTGGGGCACTGTGCCTTAAATTACACAATAGTGCTATCCTGATCAAGATTCCAGTAGGATTCCTCTAATGCCCTGATATATTTCAGACCCCTCATTCCAATCTTTATTTTACTTCTCAGATCAGAGCCAAAGATGACTGCTTTTTCACACTGAAGTGTTTTGATGACAGCGTTCATCACTTCAAAGTATTACCTAAAAACGACCCCGGGACAACGACAAAAGTAAGATGTTGGTGCCTCAGTGTCAAATGCCCTCTTAGATGGAGCAGTGTTACTGTAGCTGCTTTTCTAGATGAGCTTGTCAAACCAGTGTGAGTCAGACCATGCTATTGTCTCGCAGGCATGGCTAGAAGCCCTGGAGGAGCATGCTGCTTACAGCACACACTACTGCTCTCAAGACCAGGGGAGTGAGGAAGATGATGATGATGTGATTGGCCTTGAAGAGCTTACAGAGTCCCTACAGGTGGTGGTAATAACAGCCAGTATTAAATATACTGCATAATATACTAATATACTGTACCTACCCACTGCCACCCGACTACAAAGAACATATAGCCTAGTTCCTTCTCATTAAATTAATTTATCTTCCTCTCAAATAGTCAGCTGAGTTGAGCCGTAAACAACTGGAGAAGGAGGTGGAAGCTTTCCTCTCCATGGTGAAAGATGATGGCCTTGCAGAAAGTAAGCCCCTTTTGAATGATGTAACATTTAGTAGAACCTCAACAAGTGAGGTGCCTTGCCAAAGCATTATTAAGTCAATCATAGAGATGTGTTTATTGGAAATCTAAGTAAGTTAACAGCTTAACCCTTTGCTTTGCTTGTTACAGCTATTTCAAGAACATTAAATATATAGAATACAAGGGCACATCTTCTATCTAGTAGCCTACTATAAAGTTAATTAAGAGGCACCTGTTCTTGTTTTAACCGTTCTGTTGTGTAACATGATTGTGTACTGTACTACTGTGTAGTGTCACTCTTCATTGACGTGATTTTTTTTATGTGACTTTTTATGTGGCTTCAGGGTTTCCAGCCACTATACTGCAGAAAGTCCAGGAGGTGTGTGAGTTATCAAGGCAGACCTGCTCTAATCTAAACATCTGTCTAAGCCTGTTCTCCAGACAGGAAGGGGTATGTGTCCCTTCTTTACAAAACACTGGAATCGCCCTTGTGGTGGACTCCAGCATTACAAATACTGTTAGCAGCCATTATGTATGGATGTATTTTTATAGCTGTATTATTTGTTTTCTTTTTGGTATTCTTTTGACCACTGGGTGGCATATGGGTTGTTGTAAGACAAGTAATTAAGGTGAGCTCCCCAGCACAGGTGGTGGTGACACAGTACACAGTTTTTGACCGCAGTTATCGTAATGCAACATTCATCCACCTTTTGTTGTTAGATTTTTATTATTAAAATGAAGAGATGTTAGTAGTAGATGTAGAAGGTACATAGGTAGAAGCTAGAATGTAGTTGTCACGCGTCTACTACCTTCTTACCTGGACAATCATTGGTGACTTTGAGTAGCAGTCACAACATATAAAGCACTCAGAAAGCACACACTTTAGTGTTGAATAGCTCAGGCTCTCTCTCCCTCCCTTTCAACGCTCATAAGCTCACATATTCTCTGCTCTTCACCATACAACTCACATTGGTGCACAGTGTTTATAAAACAAAGAAAGCTGTGGTTCTGGGGGTGCTGTACTGGAATTCAAGTGTTCACCTTTAAAGGTGAAGGCAACGATTGTAAGCTAATACACATTTTGTCAAATTCGTTGATTATCTCCTCACGGTCTGCTAGCTGTCAGTTCGCTGTGCGCGCTTAGAAAAATAATCTGGAGTTACTACACAGCCCTGGCTCTGTAAATGTGTGTGACAGGTAATGTGTGTCCAATGTGGGGAGCTTCTGAGGGAACACAGTCTTTCTGTAGGATAGCTGACTCCACATTTTAGTATTTTATTTATTTATTTATAAATGTTTTCTATTTTTAATTTTAGAAATCAAAATAGTTAAATACGGATATATGTGATTGGATTCTTTCTTGTTTTGCATTGTTCTATAATTTATGGCATATCATACCCTATACTTGTCATTATTATTACATTATTTTCAGTAAAAAGGATCAATCTTCACTTTATACAAAGTAGCAGTTGGCTAATGGGCGATTTGGCTAATTGTTTACATCCCAGTCTGTTACTGTTATTTGATCTATTCTATTCCATGGGGGTCATGTTTCAGCCAAGTCATTTGAGAAGGAGAGCTTCACGCCACTTATTTCCGCGCAGATAAACATGGTTCGCGCTTTAAGGCACAGTCTCTTCTGTGGCAGTGTGATATTTGTGATGTAGCACAGGAGGGTGAATTACAGTAGGTCCTAAGATAGTTAGAGTTTGTCGACTCCCATCAGAAAGGTTGAGTGATATGTCTAACCCCTATATGCTCCTTCTTTTAAGTAATTGTGCTTGGATAAAAAAAGGTATCTGCTAAATGCATAGAACTCTATATATTAGGCTAAATTACCTAGTTATAGATTAATCATTCATTATATCCTGACTTGCTGCTGTAGAGGCTGTATTTACAAAGCTGTTTAAAATAGGTTGTGGACATATTTAATTTTTTGTATTTTGTATGTATTTTTGTATGCATGTATTTTTACTTGATTAATTTAATGAAATATGTTAACTGTTGTTTGACCTCTCCATTTTTACAGTAAAACACAGAAAATATTATATTTATGCTTATCATGTGGGGGTGCATGCATTTGTCATGTGTATCAACACGTGTGTGTATGTGTGTGGTGGGTTCAGGTGCGTAGTGTGAAATTGGAGCAGGAGGTGGAGAAGAATAAGATCCTGTCTGAAGCGCTGCAGACACTGGCCACGGAGCATCACGAACTGGAGCAGTCCGTTGTCAAGGGATCGTCGCCACGGAGTGTCCTGAGCGAGGATGACTTCTACGACGCTGTGTCTGGTGAGTTGGCTGCATTTAAACCAGGCTGGCTTGGGTGGGTGTGGGAGAGGTACCTCTCTGGCCATGTCGGACTTTTCTTACAAAGTGCTTTGGAAGTACCCGGTGGTCGTGTTGGGTCATAAGCATAACTTAACATGCTGTGTCCATGTCACATCCAGTTTGTATTGTTTGTATTGCATGCATGATAATATATTGTACATTAGGTTGGTT
Source organism: Aphredoderus sayanus (assembly GCA_027564795.1). NCBI lineage: Eukaryota > Metazoa > Chordata > Actinopteri > Percopsiformes > Aphredoderidae > Aphredoderus > Aphredoderus sayanus. The sequence continues at coordinate 17,041 of JAODUG010005798.1, read as the reverse complement.
CAGTCTCCTGTAACTGGCTACAAACAAACCTTTGTTTAAAGGAAAAGTTTGTTTGGAATTACATTTTGCTATGATTGAATGCGTCTTCATTTTCTTTTAGCTAAATAGGTATTTTTTTGCTGTCACCTGCCTTCATTGCTTCTTTAATACCTGTTTATCTGAAGAATCAGACTCTGAGCACTCACTGAGCGGCTTTGAGACAGTGGCCAGTCGTTCCTTTGAGGAAGAAGAGGACGGCTCTGTCCTGTTAGGCAGTAATTGCAGCAGTGCCACCAACATGTTACAGGAGGATCACCATAGCAACGTGGAGGGTCTTCCTAATGGAACAACAAAGCACAGGTTAGTAGCGCGGCATGCACCCACGCTTTTCTAAATGGGCTACTGTTGCACCTGGGCTATAATCCGCCCTCCATCAGATTACCATCTAATGAATATAGAAGTTCAAATGTATCTTTTTGGATCGGTGTATCCTCTCTTTAATAGCCATCTTCTAATGTATTTTCTAGGGGATATTGAAGTTAATTTCCCTTGAGGACCTGCACAACCCATTTTGGTGCTTATGACAGGATATTTAGTTCTGGTTTTTGTATGCCTCCTCGGGCCCTCTTAATTCAGTGTGAATAATTCAGAGATAGCCAGCCCTGGTGGAGGTATTAGAATGGCTTGTGTTGAAAGGAGCGATCTGCGTGTTGTCCCAGCTGTTAAACATTGATGAGGTCACAGTGTAATGCAATAATCTGAACCAAACACGACTGTGAACACTTTATCTTGAAGCACAACTTCGGGTCGCAGATAAAAGCCAGTATGTTTCACTACTCCATGTATTTGTCATTATTATTTACTTCACTCTCTGAATACTAAATATGTACCTTTTTAAGCCTAAGGTTTTGAGTATGTTATTCCTAAATATCTACTGTATATTTAATGGTGTAATCACATCAAAAGTTCATTAGGGTCTGGGTATGCTCTATTGCGAAGTGTTTGCAGTTGTTGCCACCCCCACTAGTCACTGATTGGTCCGCCATCCAGGTGGCTGTGCAAACGCTAAAGCAATCAGGGTTTCCAGCCTATAATCTCAGCGAAAATTGAGTGAGAGCAACTGTCGGGCAGAACCAGGCTACTGTAGATTTGCCAAAAAGATAAATAGTCTCACATACAGTACGTGTTACTGCAAGATAATTGCTAGGCTACAGGACACTGCTGGACATTTTGGTACAGTGTCATTCTGGGATTTTGCCCAGTATGGACAACACTATCTTTTATTGAAGCTAAATACTTGTTGTGGCCTGGGCACTATATTAATTTAAGTAAACATGCTATTGTTAAACTAATGGAACATATAACATTTTACTTAATATTAGTAAATTAATAATACAAATATGAATTAATAACGGTAGAATAAATGTCTTTGTGTATGGTGGGGTATTTCCTCAGGAGTAGCTTGCCAGCACCTATGTTTTCAAGGAATGACTTCAGCATATGGAGTATACTGAGGAATTGCATTGGAATGGTAAGATTGCATTCAGTGCTATGATGCTTGTGGCATTTTCTTGCAGTGCACATACTTGTGTTAATGTACTTGATCATAAATTATACTGTAGAGTATGTACAACAATAAGATTGTGGTATATATTTTTTCATTCATTTTTCATCTAAATATTTTTCATTGAATTCTTGAATTTGAATTCTTGAAGTATCTAAAATATAGTTTGAAAGAAATTAGTTTGCAGAATATTCCAACAAAACGTTTTACTTGAACATTTATAATCTAGTTTTGTTGTCTTTAATGAAATGTGTATACATTTTTGTTTATATATTTTTAAGCTTTGTGTGTGAACTTGGAGGTCATGGCTCAGAGTTTCAGAAACACTGTAGGATACCATGACATATACACTCAGTCTACACTTAGCACCATGTACATAATATAGTACCTGTGTGGTCTTCTGTTGCTGAATTTACTCCACTTCAAGGTTCAACGTTTTGCGCATTCAGAGATGCTCTTCTGCATACCACTGGTTATTTGACTTACTGTAACATTTCTGTCAGCTTGAACCAGTCAGGACATTCTCCTTTGAACTCTCTCAAGGCATTTTTGCCAAACAAACTGTCACTCACTGGATGTTTTTTCATTTCTTCACACCTTTCTCTGTAAACGCTAGAGAATGTTGTGCCCAGGAGAGCAGCCGTTTCCCAGACCCTGTCTAGCACCAACAATCTAATCCCACTGTCAACATCACTTACATCATATTTTGCCCCCGATTCTGACAGCAATTGAACCTCTTGACCGTGTTTGCATGCATGTATGCATTGAGTGGCTGCCACACGATTGGCTGATCAGATATTTGCATTAAACAAACAGGTATACACTTTAGGCCACTGAGTGTGAATATAGCCTACTATGCAGTTATTCTGGTTTCTAAAAAGTAAAGGCACTGTCGAGGAGATTTGTGTGTCTGCCTCAGCTGTGTCCTCCTCTGTTATTACCTTCTTTCCATTAGGAACTCTCCAAGATCACAATGCCTGTGGTTTTCAATGAGCCCCTCAGCTTCTTGCAGCGTCTCACAGAGTACATGGAGCATACATACCTAATACACCAGGCCAATGTGTCTTCAGACTCAGTTGAAAGGATGAAGGTACTTGATGCCAGCTACTAATGCTAAATTTACAATGTCATTAACCAAAACGCATTGGGGCAGCATTAACTCAATTTTGCACTGTTCTAATTAAGAAGTTAGCCATTTCAGTGTATTTGTCTGTGTTTGGCAGTGTGTAGCTGCATTTGCTGTATCTGCTGTGGCCTCCCAGTGGGAGCGAACAGGGAAACCCTTCAACCCATTATTAGGAGAAACGTACGAACTGGTCAGGTGAGAGGAAACACACATTTCACTCTATTGTTCCACAGACTGTAAATATTTACATTTACATGCGTTTCATGACCTGCACCCCCACCCAGGTCCCCATTGACATGCACCAATAGAGTTTGCTCCCTTGTTGCAGAGAGGACCTGGGCTTCAGGCTGGTATCAGAGCAAGTGAGCCACCATCCTCCAGTGAGTGCCTTCCATGCTGAGGGCCTGAAGAAGGACTTTGTGTTCCATGGCTCCATATACCCCAAACTCAAATTCTGGGGCAAAAGTGTGGAGGCTGAGCCAAAAGGAATCATCACTTTAGAGCTTCCCAAGTAAGGCATTGCTATTGTTGGTGATGGTTGTGGTGTTTTTGCATTGCTATCTTTTTTATTTATTATTTATTGCATTTATGCAACTTGGATATGCTCTTCAAATCGCTGTTTTGTTCTGCTATAGGTATAATGAAGCCTATACATGGACAAACCCTACATGTTGTGTTCACAATATAATCGTGGGTCAACTGTGGATTGAGCAATATGGCAACGTGGAAGTGATTAACCACAAGTAAGACATTAAAATATTGTTTAAACATTGACACATTTCCAATGTCTTAAATTAAAGCAAAAGCAAAATGGTTGAACAAGTCTGAGCAACAAGCAAGAACACTGGCTAAGTGAATGAGAGGTTCTGCAGGAATAATGCAAAGTGAAAATACGTACTGTACTTTGGTTTCTTCTTTTGACTAGAACTGGTGAAAAGTGCTGCTTGAATTTCAAACCATGTGGTCTGTTCGGCAAAGAGCTGCACAAGGTTGAAGGGTATATTCTGGACAAAAGGTATGATGTATGAATAAGCAAGACAAGTTGTGTGTCATATAAAAATTATTAACATTTTGTAATTTCAATAGAAGCAATATTTGACCAACACACTTTACTGGGAACTTAGAACAGTTCTTCAACTAACGTATGTTTTTTACACAGCAAAAGGAAGATCTGTGCACTCTACGGGAAATGGACTGAGTGCATGTACCTCATAGACCCTGCTGCCTTTGAAGCACACAAGAGAAATGACAAGAAGGGCACAGAGGAGAAAAAAGATTGCAAACAGGTGAATTATAAAAGCATCACTTAATATATTCCTGATCCCAGTAAGGACAATGTAATACTGTAGTACTGATGTGGGCATTCTGTAAAATATAGACCATATATTTTTTGTATTAAATATAATGTCCAGGGTTCTGCCGAAGAACTGGAGGCAGCCACACTGCCTGCTTCAGATACAGTAGAGGTTATTCCTGGAAGCCAGCTCCTATGGAGAATGCCACCCAGACCAGCTAATTCTACCCAGGTGATAGAGAAGATATATTCTAAGCAGTAGTGTTTTGATATCATTTATCTCAAACATGTTTTAAAGACATACGTACGTAGAATATATTAATAATGAAGTATGAGAACAGTACTTAGTCCTGTTTCTAGATAGGGCATTGCTATGCAGTTTTATGCATATTATTTTAATGTTGTGATGTGTCTGCTGCTATTTCTTTGCAGATGTACAGCTTCACGTCCTTTGCAATGCAACTCAATGAGCTGAATGAAGTGATAGAGGGCGTCATTCCAAAGACAGACTGTAGGCTCAGACCAGACATTCGAGCAATGGAGAATGGCGACATTGGTAAGGAGTTTTAATATTAGTTATTATTATTATTATTATTATTATTATTATTATTATTATTATTATTATTATATACATTATACAATATTAATAAAGAGAGAGGTTATTTAATGTCGTTCCTCCTGTAGATCTCGCAAGTGAAGAAAAGAAAAGACTGGAAGAGAAACAGCGAGCTGCACGCAAAAACCGCTCTAAATCTAGTGAAGAGAGTAAAACTAGGTGAGATTATCATAAAAGCAGCTACACTAAATATTTTTCTCTTTTACTCATTAAATGTTATTTTTTCATTTATTCGTTTTTTTTATTTACTTTTTATGTTTTGACCAATCTGGTTATTATAACAGTTTACTCTATGCTGTCCATTATTAATGCTAATTATATAATTTTCTGTTGACAGTTGGCACAAAGGTGGTAGCCCTTTTTATTCTAAATTATGTTGGCTTTCCTTGACACTTACAATCTTTCATTTATATCCTGCATTCTGGTTTTGATGTTCAGGACGCCTGCCCTTGGCCCAAGGTTAGAGTTGCTTGTTTAGTTTGCATGGTGTGCTTTACATGTGATGTGAGCTTTTAGTGCAGTCTTTATTCCAATTTTTTCCTCTCCCTGTGACAAGCATGCTACAGTAGCTCCACCTTTTGGCTCTTCATTGAATTGCTTTAACACTAGTACCCTTTTTCCATATTAATCTTTATAATACTCATACTAATAATATATCATACTATTTTTGTGTTGTACATCAAACTTTTTGTAGTAAAAATAGATCTAAGCAAAGATGGTCTGCATATTTACTTGCTAATACCACTAAGTGAAAAATTACGTAACTTTTGTTTTCAGGTGGTTTCAGCAGGGGCAAAACCCACATAACAGCTCCCAGGACTGGCTGTTTTCTGGTGGATATTGGGATAGGAATTACACACAGCTACCTGACATTTATTAATTGCGAAAGTATTACAAAATGTTCTACTTTAACTTCACTGACATTGCATTTCAGCATCAACAAGCAGCCTAGTAAACGTTAACAGTGTGGCCTTAATCTATTAACAGTACAGTGCATAGCAATACGTGCTATTTAAAATGTGAAGCTGTTACTGTACATCCCTTTAAAATGTCACATTTGTATTTAGACAAGATGTTTTTTTGTTAATCATTTTAGCCTATAGTGGCACATTAAGCCACTATTGTAGTGTCGAAGCACATGGCTTCAATGGTTTTTAGTGTCTATTTTAGTGTTTATTATTGTGTTGTGAGTCAAAATGAACTGCATTGTGTATATATTTTGCACAAAATATTCTGCATATTATCAACCTCTCCCATTGTTTCAGTTCAAATTTTTGAAATGACTATCTGCATATTCACTTCTTTTTCATTCCCTTCACTAGTGTGCTCATGCATATAACCAATTACAAGCCATAATCCAAGTCAAAATTAGTCTTGTGTAGCAAGCAGCAGGCAAATGTGATTTGCTTGTTGGTTAATTTATTCTAAATATTAAAATGTTATATTAAAATGTACTAAGGCAAGCCTCAAACCAAGAGATTAGGACCACACAATTTAATGTTTAATTTGTGACATTTTCTTTTACTATGTAAACACTAAGTTACAATATTGACTGTTACAGTAGCTACCTACAGATTATTTATTTTTCAATGGATTTTTGTGATTATATTTTCACTCCCGTATTAAAATCCTATTGATATTTTATTTGTCAAAGTGTAAACAATGGCTTATGTTAACAATTTAGCAATTGAGAGCTATAGAGCAACATGTCATAACAACTGAAAATAAAACATCAAAAACTTAATTTTGTTGGATTAATCAACAGCACTTTATTGTTCAGTAACATACAGGAGAGCCATCATACTGTAACATATACCTCAGTCTTGACAATGTTAACCTTAATGACAAAATGAACAATATGTATTTTCTTAAATGATATAATTATCTCTGTAACTGATAGACAAGCAATAGCATAGTTATTCCCATTTATTCTACAAGACTTTCTCAGTGGTCACTGAAATTTTTAACACCCAGAGTTTACAGTCATCACAATCATAGGGGACATTTAATGTCAACTTAAAAATGTGCACAACATATCCATTCATACCCAACACATTCTCCTTTTCTATATGCCAATGTAACACTAGATGCCCTCCTCGTGTTATTGCTTGGGTGATCATTCCTCATAGTGCTCATCATAACAAGGGAATACCCTGTGCTTAATATCTGACATAGCAGTCAAGCAGTATCAATAGTCCATAATACATCCATAATCACTGGATTAGAGAATTTAAGGGTTCCACCTTGGTGGTTCATTCTACACCAAAGAATGCTCTGAGCATTTGCGAGCCTCAAAATACTTAACGTGTTACTGGAATGGACATACAAAATCCTGCTTAGATAAAAATTAAGTTTCTGTAATGATGCTGACCTGACCCTTTTTAAAATATGAAACCATCTGTTTCTTCCAGGTAGACCAACACCATACTATGCATAGTCCACATGCCAATGCCCACTGTTTTCAAAGAAAATGTTCAGTTAATTATCTGGGTCAGAGTGCATAATGTATTTAATGTGTGCATGTGATGGTGAACATTTTAATAAAATGGTTCTAAATAATGGGTATGTCTGTGGTTATGTGTTCCAAATCCAATTAGTTTGAATAGAACTATAGTTACATAGTAATTCAAGGCATAAATATGAAAAGACCATGTTTAACTCATTTGGAAACGCTGATCAATATTTGAAAAAACTAAATCCAGGAAAAAGGCATCAGAAGGAAAATTAAAGGTATAGTCAGAGATTGTAAGGCAATATGCTTTTTGCCAATTTATCAAATATCTACTCACAGCTACCCTTCTGTCCTGAAAATATAATCAGGTGTTTCTACACAGCCCTGGTTTTGTAAATGTTAACTTAAGTGCAAAGACTGCACAACGCAACAATATCCCAGCATTGGCAATGCATTTCCAATTCTGAGGAAAAACCCTATGGCATTGAAGGGAGAGGTGATTTTGATTTGATTGAGAAAATATCAACAACCTTTCTCCAGAATGACTGACTATACCTTTAACCTGAACAATTCTCGTCCTTACTTTCTTACTTACAAAGTATCACCTTGACTAAGAACAGGCAATTCCTTTTCATTAATTATTTATTAACATGATTAAAAGTCTTATGTGTGTTTTCAAAGTATGTGAAAAAAAATACTTCTGTTATACTGTCACATATATAAAATGTTATGTGCTGCAAATGGCTCTCTGAGTGGTGCAGGGAGGTAATACATACTGTAGGTTTTTTACATTATTCTAACCAATTTGACCACTTGTATATAAAAAAATTTTGGGAAATAACTCCTCATTCTCTTTGTGTTGAAATTTAAAATGTAAAGGGGAATGATGGGGTAAGTGTAGACTCAAACTTGTTTGGATTCAGATCAGTTCATGAGTGTTAAAGGTATAGTAAGCATTTGCTAACACACATTTTAGCTAATTCACCTCCTCTTAGCTCATTATCTTACCATTCTCTGTGCAAGGTGAAAAAATGATCCGGTACTTCTACACTGCTCTGGCTCCGTAAATAGGAGCACAAACTTGTGCAGCCGGCACATAACAACAATATGCTAGCCTTTGCAATGTGTTTCCAATGTGTGGGTCATTGCTTCAGAGGGAGCACTCTATGCCTATGTTTTTGTTTTGATCCAGTTCAAATATCAACAAGCTTTCCCCAGAATTACTTACTATACCTTTAATCTTATTAAGTCTACATTGAATTGTTAAATTATTTAAACGACTACCAGCTATGAAAATATTTGCAACTATATTTGGATGTGTAAAACACCTACAATGGTAACATAAAAGAGCATGTCCACTAAAATGTCAGTGTTTTTAATGGCTTTGAACTTATCGTAAAAAGCCATGCTTCAGTGGGAGCACAGCTTGAGTCCACTTCTTTTGTTACTGAGGCACTACTTCTTTTATTGAAGCCAGGGCTGAATGTATACGCACATGGAGCCTGTTCTCAAAGTCGTAGCCTGTAAAATCCTCCTAAACAGGCCCCCAAAAATATTTATACATCCAACATATTATATATAGAATTCAATGAAGATGCCATCAATGATAACCTAAACCAGTGCTCATCAACCCTGATCCTGGGGATCTACTACCCAGGACCTAGGTTAAGGACCACTGACCTAAACAATAAAATGTTCACGTACTAAAAATATATAAAGTGTATACTGTAGCAATATAATTTAAATGTTACCTTTGCTTGAAGAAGCAGTGATCGCCCCTTTCCCACCGTCTGCATTGAAAAACAATCCCAAACATTAAGCTACAAGATAACCCTATTTTGATAAAATGATTAAACATGGGGTGACATGCAGGAGACTCACCCCTGGTGTTGCCAGGAGTACACATCCCAGCTCATAGTAGGAATATGGCTGGACATATGAATTGATCTGGCGTCCATACTCATCCCTAGCAGCCAACTGAAATGACTGTAATAACAGATAAAGAGCATTAAAGTTAATAATTGTATTAATCTTTGAGAAACAATCTTAAAGTTGGATATCGAGTCATACCTGAATTGCATCTTTAGTGTTTCCATGACATTTGTGAATGGCACCAAGAAGCAGTTGTTTCAGACCTTTGCTTGATGCTTCATCTAAACTCTGCAACACTGAATACGTTGGACGAACATGTATCACGTTCTGAGCAGTGCTACTTTTAAATATCAGCATCACCTTCACAATGCACTGTACTTAAAGGGCACATCTGCTCACAGGCTCATGACATGATTGTGAAGGCTGATATAAGTGCTGATTGTGTGATGTCACATTCCAACAATTCTGGCTTTACCAGTCCTTCTGAGACAGCTGAACATCAAGACAACGGACCTTTTCTTGAGGAAAAATAAGATATAGTATGGGTTGCTGACAACCCAGCCAGATAAGCTTGACAGCAACAGCTTTTACTTTTCACAAATAAAGTTTGCGGATTATATATTAATCTGCCCCCCCCCCCCCCTTCCCCCTGAAAAGACGATTACTATATTGTATTGATAATATGAGTGGACATGCCCTTTAAACCTTTTGCAAGCTACGATACCATCATACAATACTGTTAATGTAAATTCTACTTATATACCCTGATTCATCATTTGCAGTTTAGAGGAGGAGCAGTTCTGAAGGGCTTTCCACAGATACAGTACTTCAATGACACCAAGAATGCAGAGCTCTTTGGTGGGCGAGATCTTCCTCAGTTTCTCGGCCTGCATATACAGATGACTCATAAAATGCATTGTAGATAGTGTTGACTACACGCATATCAATACAAGAGAATAATAAAAACAAGTTTTTCTGTAAAAAGAAACCCACCCTTTTGAGAGCAAACTGTTCTATCTGGTTGTTCCTTCTTTTGAACAGTTTTTGTACGTCTTTGAAAACACAGCTGGCTCCATCCAGGTCACCTGACGCCCCCTGACAAACTGAAAGCAGGACGGGACAATGTACTGTACATGTACAATGTTAAATCATATATTCCATAGCACAAGTGTTTTGACGGGAGGTGACTTACCCCCAGTCAAGTAGGCGTAGTAACACTGTGACCAGCGAGACTCATTTTTTAGCCTCTCAAATGACCTGTATGCATCTTCAAAATTCATCTCAATCATACTGCACCAACCTGAAACCACCGTAAGCACAAATGGGCAGTTATCAAATGCCACTAATATAAATCAAGTGCCAGCCACTAATATACAAACACGTACCAATCTCATAGAGACACACATGCTGGATTTCTCTTTGGTCTGACGCTAGTTCTAATGCATCGTGGAAAGACACCAAAGCGCTGTTGATATGGCACTGGAGATATAGACAAGAAAGCAGAGACTTGACTTTGACCAGTACCTTAATGTGCAAGCTAACGGAACACTCTAGAATAGCATCCATGAAGGTGTGGGGAGGGGTAGAACCTAGAAGCTCTCTAGGGGTAAGAGAAGAGAGGAGGGGCAAGTGCTCTCAGAGCTGAGTGCTCTCATCTCACAATCTCACACCTTGCATGTACCTCAAGCCTTTGGACGCGTCCCTTAAAGAACATAAAGAGGGAGGAGTTGGGGTACACCAACGACTTTCTCTGCAGAATGGCTTTTGCCTCTAGCAGACCGGAGAGTGTGTCTGAACCATCCAGGGCAAAGAAGGGCAGCACTACCGTGTGGTACCACAGCAGGGCCAACCTGGGCATCAAAGTGAGATGAGAATAGGTTTTTCTCGAACAAATGACATTCACAAACTTAGTGAACTAAACTATTTAAAATGTGTTTAATGTGGTTCCCCACTTCCCTGGACCAGGGCTGACTGCTGCTGCTCTATGCGGTGGTACTTACGTAGCCAGGGGGGCCTTCATGTCTTTACTCTCACTGGCGTACATGAGGGAGGATAACCCCTGGAGACGGTCGCCAGGGAAACCAAGTAGATTGATAATTTTTAGCAGGTGTGGCGGTACCATGGAGATGCACAGGTGGAAGAGGCCATAACCGAAGCTAACAGAACCCTTCAGCCGGTCCAGGGCCTCAGCTGTCACCCCGATCTCCACTGGCGTATTGTGGTTGGCGTTGTCAGTGGAGAGAGACTCCTTGTGGATGGAGGAGCGCCTTTGGCAGGTCTCCTGGAGCTGGCTTATGTCACTGTGGCACTTGTTGTACATCTTCCAGGCCTTTCGAAGGATCCAGCCTCCTTTGATGTATGCTGTTGGTGGAAACAGAACAGTATGCTGAAAATATGGTAATATTCACACCAATTTACCAATCAAAATTAAAGGCATACTTTGTAACATTTTCAATGCAATCTAGTTTTAATTTGGCACCATGGGAGCGAGAAAACTTCTACTTTAATGTACTTCCATTTACTTTGCTAATATGTGCTGTATAAAGCTGTCTAATTTCCGCGGACTCCCCCGGAGAGAATGAACAGTTGACAATTGCGGCGCAGCTCCACAGGCGGGAAGTGAGTCAGATGCTGCTCTGTTGTGATTCAGCTCAACGGCGCGCACAGTGTGTCCCAGTGTTACAGAGTGTGCCTTCAACACACTGGTGTAGCATGGTGTGTGTGCTTAACCTGAGATCTCCTGCTTGACGAAGGAGAGCACAGCGAGGTAGACTTGACAGTCTGCAACAATGATCTGTCTCTGGAGGCGGTCGACAACCAAAACCCCTGACCTCTGGGAGTCCATCTGTGACGGAAGCAGGCATACAGACATTTGAGAAAGCATTATGAACACCTCCTTTCAAGCCACATTTGCCTAATGGCCATCCAAATGGCCATAATGAGCCATTCTGTATATCTGCTAAATACACCCCGCTCCCCTTCTCCTCATACTTTAATTACATTTCAAAGAGCTACTAATGTTATTTGTTTGTGGGTTTGGCATGATCTCACTGCTGCCAACATCATTAGCCCTGAAGCCCTGATGCTGAGCATGGAAACATCTGACATATTATTCTGGCTGCTTCCATACCGTGGTGTCAGAGTAAAACAGACTCCTATAGGGTTGACAACGAAACTCAAAGTATCAATACTACTGCATAATAAACGATGGGTCCAGTAGATATGCAATCTGTAAACTGACTCTACAAATGCACTTCTAAAAAAGAATGAAACCAGAGTCTAGGAATGTGTTTTAGACAAAGACGCGCTCACACTCTTTTTAATCTTGTTTCTGATTGTCTCTATGACACCGACGCTGTCACTTTCACACAGCTTCTCAGTCGTCCTCAGATCATCACAGGCCATCTGCATCTTCTCCTCCTCAAACGTCATCATGGCATTCTGGCAAACACAAAATACCCATTTGGCTATGTTCACATACATTTTATGAACTGAATAGGGGACCCGTAACAGTAATGAGCTGTAAATAACAAAACCTCCAATGGTCATTGATGTAGGATAGGGATAGAGATACTGTAACTGTGGTTCTCAATTAAGGTGTCGCAATGCTAAGAGATCATTTTAAAATAATGTCTTTGTTAATATATGTAATCTATTTTCCTATGACTCAAACATTAGCTGTGAAAATTAACTAACTAGGTTGTCTCAGTTCTAGATAAGAGCCTTCCTTTAGCATTCCTGATCTAGATAACAAACCATTCAATTCTAGGGTTAGGTTAGGGTTTCTCATAAATTAGCAAATTGTAAATTATATTACTATAATCATGTGCCACTGGAGTAAAGTTATTAAGAACAAACAAATACTTCAGAGGCATCACAAGAAAAAGAAATGAGTTAGGCCTAGAGAGGGTTACATAATCATCAGTGAAGCAGTACCAGGACCCAGTGACACTTGTCTAAGGGAATGAATAGAGGGTGACATCTGTGTCAGCCTATTTATAAATATATTTTGTGATTTAAGATTTGTTTTGGGCTTCCTTTCTAATCTATTCACTTATATGGTCTAATTCACATAGTGTAGGCTACATGTTATGATATGATTATGCATGGCCTCTATGGAGTAGGAAATATCTCACCCCTTTCCTCTCTAAATGTTATCCAATGACACAAAAAAGGACAACCTTCTGATATGAGGGAAACTGACATGGCCAGCTCTCGCTGAGAATTATTATAATTTCAATAGAACATTAATGAGATGGGAAAGTGGAAAAAAGCAAAACGATTCCCAATCTGTAAAAAGCAAAAAGATTGCCAATATATTACAGTGGGGTGTATTTAACACATCAACCAAATATTGAATAATAAAAAAGAAACAATAACTATAATAAGTGTGTAGACTAGAGTATGACAAAAAAAACGCTACATAGAACGAACTCAGGGCTGAATAGGTGTGGTCGTAATTTCCGCCATACTCCCTCCCCCTTTCAACTCTACTGTGTGCAACATCCTGACATTCTAAAGTGGCGTTCAGTCCTCTAGCTAGAAAAGGGCACATCCATCTGCAGGCATGGTCAGGGTTTGTAAAATGGGAGCCAGAACACAGAAAATGGAGCACAAACACCTGAAATCAATGAGCCAAGAAATCCACGCACTATGCAAATGGTATTTTATTTTTGCCCGCCTATCATTTATATACCTGAGCTATTACAATGCTATAAACAGAATGTGTTAGCAGTAGCCTATATTTCCCAGCTCTTGATATTTACTGGTATTGTGTTTCACTGTAGGCTACACAAATTAACAATGTCTATATAAACAATTTGCATATACACACAGTACAATTAAAATATGTAAATCATAAGATAATTATTAGATGAATTGTGACTCCATGCTAACAGAGGCAGAAAGGATTTGCTGCCAAGATATAAATGTGGTGTGTATTACAGATTGTAAACCACGAGAATAATTTTTTGAAGAGGATTCAGTGAAAAGAACTAACAAATAAACATTTTTGAAGAAGGGATTATGAGAAAACAACTACTGCATATAACAATGCAAATACTGTAATGAGTTTTTGAAAACAACTGTAATTTTAAAATGTAGGGCAGTTAGCCTCAGAGTAAGAGGCAGTTTAAGAGTGACTGGAAGGTGTTATAGTCTTGAAGCTTAGAGCAGTGTGACGTACAACCGCTCTTGTTAACTCCTCCAAGAAAATCACCAAACAAATAAAAATATTATGAAATATTTTGTGATTCAAATGGGATATGATTTTCATAATTTGGTAAGATTTTTATTACACTTTTATAATATTTAATGACAAAGTAATAATGACTCATTTTCCTTGCCTATCTATTTAAATTCCAGCTCACGTGCAACTGTCAGCTCTATACTGTCTACAGTATTAGCCTCATTAAGATTGTAGTGTATTTGTGTTGCAAAAAACAAGTATGTTACAGGCATTCTCACTCTCTTTCAAAGAACTGAACAAAGTGCAATTTCATTAATATGAACCAAGTAAGAGGTTAAAGGTATTCATATTTAGAATATTGAGATGACTAAATTATTTAAATATTGTGCTAACAATCATAGTAAGACTTAAAGCATGTGCTCACTGTGTGTTCACTTCTGAAAAGAAACAAATGGAAAACAGGTAAAGCTACTGAACCTACATGTATGCTGTAAATGCATTTGTATTACTCAAAACAAAAATAAAAACGTTAGCTGGACATACAGATGATACTTCTATCCTCTTTTACATATTGCACAATATCCGTGTATAGATAGCACAGCAGACTGGAGCTCACCAGGAAACTGACGAAACTGGCACCAAAGCTCATCAGTGGGCTGTGAGTCCTGAAGAGAGAATGAGGTCACATGAGACAAGATCAATTCAGAAACTGAAAAGGCATTGAAACTTTCCTGTTTACAAACACTAATAAGATACATGATGTAGTCCATCAAGTATCAAGCAACACAAGTAACTGGTTTAATATGGAGGCTAATATTAGCCATCTAAGTGGCAATTTCTTAATCAACCACATACAGAGCTAGATTGCCAAGACTGTTCAAACCTTTAGTTGCAGTCACACAATTAGCTGTGATGAGGAGGAAGTTGGAACGTAACTGGAACAAGTTGTACAGTACGCCTATGTGATTTGTTTGGCTTACTGATGAGGGAAATTAAATGTCATCATCCAGAAGATAAAGTACCATGAAGGTTGAACTTAATAAATAATATAGTAATATAAGTGATATAATCATAAGTCCTAATTGAATCGTAAGTGATCACCAATGATCAATATTTGTGTGTAATACAGGGACTCTGATCATCAGTTTAGTTTATAAAAATATACTTTGGTCAAGCTAAATTATTATTGCAACAGACTGCAATGGAATAATATAATAATATATATTAGAACTTATAACAATTTATAGGTTCTGACTGACGTCTGTCATGCAAGAATGTATATATCAAACCTTTCAAATTGAAACCTGGGAAGAGTTTATACTGACATCTAGAGGCTAATAGTAACACTAGGATATATATACTGGCTAAGCTATCTGGACAAGGTCTTGGTAACACTGCATCATTCATTCACACAATGACAATGTAATAACATACATTGCCCATTCAAACTATTAATAAGAATAACTTTTTTACGTTTTCACTTTTCACACTAGTTTATTTTAGCATTTTATTTAGAAGCATTTTCATTATTATTAGTAGGCCTATTGATATTAATTGTAGTTTTTGCTTGTGTTACAAGAAAATAATATTACCTGTATCTTCTGAAAAGCTCATCGCTTTCTTTAAAGCCATTGTTGAGCAGCATGTTGATGCCTTGCAGAGCGAGCTCAGCATCATCTATCTGCTCTGCCTTGTCTTCTGCCTGCTTCTGCTCCCGGGACTGTTCGGGACCCGCCATTGTTCACAGCTGATCTGCTGTTTGGTTAAGTCAGTGCAATAAAAAGCCAAATGTGGATCTATGGTTTTACGTCCTCTAAAACAAACCCGCATTGGCTTACTCAGACAGTAGAAGGCCACATAAACCAGAGACGCGCCCCTAATCTGCAGAAGCAGTGAAGCTGTACCAGACGTCTAGGTGCTAGACCAGGGGATAGATAGGCCACTGATGCCCAGACGCACTAACTGCACTAGCTCCAACGGCTAACTAAAATCATTTTTTTTCCCAACGCAAAATAGACTTAACTGAATTCGATATAGCTATATCCATTTCCGTTGTCCTTCGTGGGTCATTTTGCTAGCCACTGATATTTTCCCCATCTACCTTCGGCACGGTGCGTCTAATGGATTACATAACAAGAAAAAAAGAGGCTGGCTTGCTTCCTAGACAGTCCCACGTAGCGCTACCCATACGGCTTGTCGTCATAACGCACAACGCCTATAAGCGGTGCCAAAAGTCAGACACTCAAAACACATTAATTGCAATTCGATCTACAGCCTATGTCAACACGCCTATGGGCTAGGCTGATAAAGGTGAATTAATTTCACACAGAAAACTAGATTACTGTCAAATTTCGCCTAATGTTAATGATCTCATATATGAACTCATCTAATAGCCATTATGATCAAAGATGTTAAATGTAATTGCTGTACATTAAATAGACTACCATGTGCTCTGCTACTCATATGCACTGCAGTGTGTTTATGAACTAAGTCAGGCCATTAGTTGACTGGGCATTAGTTGACAGGGCATTAGATGAATGCACTCTATGAATAAATTATCTGCCAGACAGGGGTCCAGGCTTTGTCTCAGACAAACCATAGTCAGTATTAGCACTTTCAAAGTATTTGTAACTGTGCAACCACGATACTATAACTTTAAAAGCCAGAACTTTGGAAAGGCCAAAATAACGACAATATAATAGGATACATTGTATTTTCTGATAGTCTAGTCCCCACGTTCTCAGTTATGTTATTTGGTGGCACTGAGCCTGATAAAAAAAAGACAAATTCAAAGTAAACATGTTTTCAAAGAGTGCAAATGAGTCATCTGGTGACAGCTTGTGACAGCTGTGCCACTGCTAAATTATCATATCCATAATGTACTCGTAATATAGTATTTAGCCACACGGCGGCGCCATCTGATTGTGTATGATTTGTGTGTTTTTCAATT